>CAUYRH010019975.1:0-89484 GCA_963574655.1 Perodicticus potto | reverse complement strand
GCCACTGTGGATGTGGAGAGAAGGGAACACTTTTACACTGCTGGTGGGATTGCAAACTAATACAACCTACCTCCACAGAGATTCTTAAAGAACTAAAAGTTAACCTTCCATTTGAGCCCACAATCCCATTACTAGGTATCTACCCAGAAGAAAAACCTCATTTTACCACAAGGACATTTGCACCAGAATGTTTTTGCAACTCAAGTCACAATAGTCACGTTGTGGAAGCAACTCAAGTGCCTATCAGCTCATGAGTGGATTAACATATGTGCCATATGTATACCAGGGACTATTCAGCCGTAAGAAAAGATGGAGACTTCATATCTTTTGTGTTCACCTGGATGGAGTTGAAACACATTCTTCTTAGGAAAGTATCTCAAGAATGGAAAAAAAATTTATCCAACGTACTCAATACTAATATGAAACCAATATATAAATAGCTACATGCCCACAAGAAAGAGAAAACACAAGTATAGTCTAGCAAGGGGGAAGGGAGAGGAAGGAGAAGGGAGGAGGGAGGGTGATGGGGAAGATTTCACCTAATATGCACAGTGTGGGGCTATTCAACTCGCCCCCTGGGTGAAGGCTCAACTACAACTTGAACTTTACCTTAGAATTGAAAACAGTGTAGCTTAAACACATGTACCCTCATATTAATCTGAAAGTAAAAAAAGTTAGCCCTGCACAGGGACTCACACCTATAATCTTAGCACTCTGGGAGGCCAAGTTGGGTGGATTGTTTGAGCTCAAGACCAGTCTGAACAAGAGTGAGACCCTGTCTCTAAAAGTAGCCAGGTGTTGTATTGGGCGCCTATAGTCCCAGCTACTGGAGAGGCTGAGGCAAGAGAATTGCTCAAAATCAAGAGTTTGGGGTTGCTGTGAGCTATGACACCATGACACTCTGCCAAGAGTGGCAAAATGAAACTGTCTCATGAAAAAAAAGGGGGTGTGGATTTTTTTTTAAAGCCGAAGGAAAAAAAAAGGAAACATCCATATATACTTTGCCTGGATTCCACAATGTTAAACCTTTGCTATCTTTGTTTCCCCTGGGGGAGAAGGAATATGGGAACATTTCAGAGTTATTTATAGATATTGTAACACTTCAAACCCAAGTACTTCTGTTCTTATCTCCTAAGGTATTCTCCACACAATAATATGATGACTTCATTCGAGAAACTTAACATTAATTCAAGGCTATTACGTAACATGCAGTCCATTTTCAAATTTTCCTAGGATACAATAATGTCCTTGTATCCTATTCTTTAATTCACATTTATCAAGGACATAATCACTAATCACACATTGCAGTAATTGCGTGTCTCTTTAGCCTCCTAGAATAGATTCTCAGCCTTTTTTGTTTTTCACAACATTGGCATTTTCAAAGGACCAGAAAAGTTGTTTTCCAGAATATTTATCAATTGAGATGTCTTGGATGATTAGATTCAGTTTAAGCATTCTGAACAAGGATACCATAGAGATGGAATTATGCCCTCCCCACCCCCAGGGATCAGGACTGGGCAACCTGATGTCAGTTTCTTCTGTTGCACTTTCCCCCCATGTGCCCTAACCTAACCCTACAGCCAAACTATCCTTTCCTCCACCCGAACCCTTCCGGGGAGTTATTTCCTCTAGGCCTTTCATAACACCTTTACAGAAAGCTCTGTTGTTTTCCAACTTCCCTTGGCTTTCAAACAACTTACCCCAAACTATTCTATACTATATGAGCTTCATTATATCTCCCTCTTTGAAAGTACTGTCGTTTTTTTAAATATAGTGTTACTGAAGACTGAGTCATGATCTCTTAAAATTCATATGTTGAAATTCTAGCTCCCAGTACCCCCAGAATGGGACTGTCTTTGGAAATAGGGCTTTTAAAGATGTGATGACATTGAAATGAGGCCGTCAGAGTGGGCTTTAATTCAATAGGACTGATGTCCCTATAAAGAGAGAAAACTAGGGCACAGGCATGGGCAGAGACGGAAGATCCTACGAATATAGAGGATGAAGTGTTCATTTTGTATTACTCTGCATAGCTCTGCCCTGGGTGTATTTAAACTTACCTCTGCCTTTAGTGTAGAGCGTGTTTTCCGATAGTAAATACTTCTTTGTATCTTCAGGCGCATTAGAGTCCAGCGTCACGTTCCTAATCACGGATGAGAAAACGCAGATGACTCCTGGACTAGGCCTTGCTCTGTCGTGTTTTCTCGTTGCTAGCAACACACAGAAGTACAGCCAGCTGCCCATGCTGTTTCTGCCAGTTAGTTAACTAAATATGGGTGGATCTTCTCAGAGTAAAATAGTGTCAATACGTGCACTTTTATAAATTAAGGCCTAATTGTTTAGTCACTAAAGCATTGGCTGAATCCATCGTAACATAAACCTTCAAAATGTGGCTTCTAATGTGCCACACATATCCAGCTACACAGACTGTCATCTCAGGCAGGGGTTATAGGAAGAAAATAACTGTCGATTGAAGTTACCATTAAATGGATTAAACTACACTTATAACAGTAAAAAGTTACGCTACTTTCACACATTTTCAGACTCAGTCTGGGAGTACGGGGAAGGGGAATGTTCCCTGGTCTTATAAAATTGGGAAACATTAAAAAAAATACAAAATTAAACATATTTCAATAAAATAGGAAGTGTTAGACTGCTCGATGTTAATGTGTATTACGAATCTCTTGAAAGGGAATAGAGGATTTTCTACTTCTAAAACTTACTGGGAGTAATTTATGATGACTACAGAAAAATATGGCTTTAAAAAGCACAAGAGTTCATAAGTACAAGTACTTTGAGAGGCAGTGTCGTTATCATGTAGAGGTTGTACGCTGGAGACCTGAATTCTTCTCTCTTCTCTGTCAGAAATTAGCAGTGTAAATTTGGCAAGGCTGTGGGCAAGGCATGTTTGTTCCCACGTTTCATTTTCCTATTTTCTTTCTTTCTTTTTTTTTTTTTTTTTTTTTGAGTTTCTAGCCAGGGCTGGGTTTGAACCCACCACCTCTGGCATATGGGACCGGTGCCCTACTCCTTTGAGCCACAGGCGCCGCCCCTATTTTCCTATTTTCAAGACGGAGATAAACTCATTAGGTTATTATGAAAATTAGGTTAATAAATTCATAGCAAAATTGCTGCGTAAACTGAAAATTCCTACATAAATGTGAGTTGGTATTCCATTGATAAGACACCACTGTGTTTCCTTAAGGCTTTGTAGTGCTTGCTGTCTCTAGGTAGATGCTGTCCTACTCTCCGAGTCTGTTTAGAATACAAAACGAAGCAATATTCTGATATAGTTGTTTAACTACAAGTCCAGGTCATGCAGCTATAAAACTCTGTTTGAAAGTCTTCCTAATTTTTAAATGTAAAGAAATGCTTTCAAACAGGAACTATAAATCTAAATTTATTTATATTTTAAAACAATGGATAAGATGAAAATTATTGAGATGGATACCTACAGCAAAGACACAGGGAAAAAAGCTGAATATCTACATCTAAGCGTGTGTGCAGGTGTGTGTCTCTGTATATATAAACTTACACACATGCTTAAAAACGCACTCTCTCATTTTCTAATGCTGTGCAGGCTTTATGCTTCATGTACTCAAAAATACATGTGTAATTATTTTAGAAAGGAAGTTAAGCAATCCCCTAACATTTTTTGAGACAAAAAAATTTATTGGCTTATCACATTGTTCACAAAACCACACAGAGAAGAATTTTTTCACATGCCTTTCAAATGCAGTATTTTTTACTGTCTGTCACTAGTGAAGTGTATCCTGAAGATGAAAATCACCATAAAGAAATCACAATTTGCATTTGGTATTATTATTTATCGATTATAACACTCATATTGTTATTTTACAATTACTATAAGTATATGGCATAGGATAAATCAAATAAATCATTATGTCCATGTAATTAGGAGCCAAGAGTTTCAATATAAAAGCATTTGGTGAGAAAAGGTACAAAACCGAAAATTATGTAGATATAAAATTATAGAGACATAAAACCGTAAGTTAACACACTATAATTACATATTTACATATAAATATCAGTATGAACATGTTCTTTTCTTTCTTAAAAAAATATTTTTCCTACATTTATTTTTCTTTTTAAAAAATACATATTACATAAACACTTCTCCACTGAAATGTTCCAGAAACAGTGACAAACCGGTAGCAATGACTAACCTCTGGGGCCTAGAATCTGGTCTCTGACCTTCATTTCTTTACTTGGGAAACTGATTGTTTCCAGGACTAGGCGGAATTTACGTTTACTAAGTTTGGGACACTTTGTTGCCCTGAAATGCGAAAAGGCAGTCACAGAGTATAGAGAACATGTCAATAATTGTGAAACATCTAAATAAGAAAAAATGATCTATATGTAAGAGAGGAAACAGTTAATAGAAACAAACCTGGAGATGACAGAGACATTGGAACGAAGTGACTTTAAAGTACTATCATATTATAAAGTATATACTAGAAATGATAGTCAGCATGTGAAAACAGATAACTAATTGCAGCAAAAAGATGCAAACTATTTTAAAACAATAGAACTAAAATGCTAGAATTCTTTTTTTTTTTTTGAGACAGAGCCTCAAGCTGTCACTCTTTAGAGTGCTGTGGCATCACAGCTCACAGCAACCTCTAATTCCTGGGCTCAAGCGAGTCTCCTGCCTCCGCCTCCCAAGTAGCTGGGACTACAGGTGCCCGCCTCAAGGCCCGGCCATTTTTTTTTTTTGGTTGCAGCCGTCATTGTTGTTTGGCGGGCCCGGGCTGGATTCGAACCCGCTAGCTCAGGTGTACGTGGCTGGCGCCTTAGCCCGTTGAGCTACAGGTGCCGAGCCTAGAATTCTTTTTAAATGTGATATAAGAAATAAAAAGTTTCTACATTTGAATACAGTTTAACAAAAAGTATTCAACCTGAAGCACAAAACAGAAAAAGAGGGGAAAAAAGAGAGAATGTCCAAAATCTATGTGGAAATACCAACTTCTCTCACATACATGTAACTGTAGTTTCAGAAGAAGAAGAGAAATAACTGAAGGAAGAAATAAAGAAATTTATCGTTAAGAAGAAAGGTCAATATTTTTAAAATTGTCGAAAGACATCAACTAACAGACTAAAAATCTTAGCTAATTCTAAGCAGAATAATTCCCTCTAAAAATCATACCTGGTCATATCTTAGTCAATCTGTTGAAAACCAAAAATAAAGAAAGTATCTAAAAAATCACACAGAGAGAAGATCTATAACACCAGATTAAAATACAGAGCTATAGGAATCAATAAAGAAGCATTTGGTATACAAAAGTCAAGCAATGAAAAATGAAAAAAAGACCAGAGCTGAGGACCTTAAGTGCCTGTTTTTTCCCCCATTTTCTATCTGCATTATCTATGCACTGTGGAGTTTTTATTATTTGTACCTAAAGAGATTTCTTTTTGGTAATAACAAATGTATTTTTTCAAAGTCTGTTTTTTCTCAACATACCTTTAAAGTTTTTTAAATTATTTCATATCTGATTGAGATTTTTAAGAACTTCATTTGTTTCAATTTGCAATAAATGTTTGCAACTGGATTTGTTCAAAAGATGTCAACAGAGTGCAAGCACCTATCATATAAAGGTGTTAAATAATTTTTTAAAACAATTTATATATTCATAGAAGCTTCATTCCGCAGATGGGGTGCTATAAACAACAGATTATTTCCTCACAATTCCAAAGCTAGAAGTTCAAAATCAAGGTGTCAGCAAGCTTGGTTTTATCTGAGGAATTCCCTCTTCGACGTAAAGATAGCTAGCTGTCCTCCCCCATGTGTGTCCAAATTTCCTCTTATTACAAGGACAATAGTCAATTTTAAATTTGGGCCTACCCTAATGACTCATTTTAACTTAATTACATCTTTAAAGACCCTCTTTCCAAATACAGTCACTTTCTAAGGTACTGGGAGTTAGGAGTTCAGCTTATAAATTGAGGAGGGGGGATTCAGTCCATAACCTAAGTGACTACCAACTTTAGAATGGGTAAACAAATTATGGAATGGTCATTGTGAGGGTTAAATTTTATGTGTTAATTTGGCTAAGCTGTAGTGCCCAGATGCTTGGTCAAATATTAGGTTAGAATGTTGCTGTCCAAGTATTTTTTAGAGGTGATTAATGTGTACAAGTACAATCAGTTGACTTGGAGTAAAAAAGACGACTTTCCATTATGTGCCTCTGCTTTCTCCAATCAGGTGAGAGTCTTGAGAACAAAATCGGAGGTTTCCTGGAGAAGGAGGAATTCTGCCTCTAGACTATAAATAGGAATTCTTTCTGAGTTTCCACCTGCCATCCTGCCTTACAGATTGAAGAATCAAGACTAGACATCAACTCTTACCTGAGTTTCCAGTTTGCTGGCCTGCCCTGTAGGTGTTAGACTTGCCAAGACCCATAACTGACTGAGCCAATTTCTTAAACTAAATCTTATTCATTCCTTTTCTCTGAGAACCCTGAGCGATATGGTCATACTCAGTCATAGGAAAGAAGAAAATACACAGACCCACAACACGGATTTAAAATACACTATATTGAGTGAAGAAAAAACATATAAAAAGAATGCATATGCTATTTATATAAAGTCCAAGAACAGACAAAACTAATCTGTGATGATAGAAATAAGAAAATAGTCATCTGGGGTAGGCCGGTGGGGTAAGCATTGACTGGAAACAGAAAGGAACTTTCTGGAGTGATGGAACTGTGACATATCTTGTTTTGTGTTGTGGTTACAAGGATATGCACCTTTGTCAAAATTCAGAGAACTGAATAGTTAATATTTATGCATTACATTCCATGTAAATCGTGTCTGTAAAAAGCAGGATACAGAAAATGACATGTTATCGTACATTTAAAATATATGTGTATATATTTAAATCATTTCAGATATATTTCAAATATAATTTTTGAAAAATTAACATTTTGATTTTTTATAGCTAAATATATTTGAGTGTCTTAACGTAAGCTCATTCTTCCTAACCAGTGTCTGCATTCCATTTCCTGATCGTCCCTGAGAGAATTGTTAACCATTAGGGGGCGCCTCAGGTCATCAGGCAGATGTGACACCACTCACATACAGCTTCAGGGGCGTGAGCAAGTTGTCCCAATCAGGTCAATGTAAGTAAATCAGTACTTATCTCAAAAGGCGAACTTTTATTTGAATGCAAGTTGCAATGAATCTTTTCATTATTTTAATGTCAATTATAGTTGAATTTTTTTAGTTCAGATTGATATGAGAGTACCTATGATCAGGTTACAGTATTTGCATTTGTAAGGTATGCGGGAGAGGAATATATGAGTGACTCTTTCTCAGAGACCTTTTACTCCAACTAAAAATAAATATTTAAGATATAATTCACTCCAACCAATTCTTTACGTATACAGAGAGAGAGTACCTACTTGATAGTACTCAGTACTATCTTAGTATGTGGCTGTTTCCTACTTATAAGTGAACATACAATGTTTTCAATACTTTAGACATACAAGACTAAAACAGAAAACATTGTGAGATTTAAAATAATCACAAGCCATAAATATAAATAGGGACAATAAGAGCTGCTCGAAGTCTGGAGGACGGAATAACTAAAGAACGTTCTGAGCTACATTTCCTTCTCTACATCACCCACATAACACACCTCATAACCTCCTAAGAATGTTTTCAAATGAAATAATAATCTAAACGAGAGGCATTAAGTTAAATCCCAATGTATATAAGAAAAATTAAAGTGGACCAGGCGAAACAGGCTTATAGAAGAAATTAAAAAAAAAAATCTGAGTTCGTATACAAAAGACCCCAGTGAGTATGTGTGGCATTTCTAGCCCTATGCTTAATAATGTAAGATTTTTTTAAAAGTATTATACAACGTCTATAAAATATTTGAAACCGTATTTGTCATAACAATAAAAATATGTACATAAATATATATCAGAAAGCGACGGGCAATAAACAAAACATATAAAAAATAATAAAAATTGTGTAGTATGCTACGTGTCGGTAAATCCTAAGGACAAGCATAAGCTGGGAAGGGAGAGAAAGTGTGGGTAAGGGGGTCGTAACCTCAGGTTAGACGGCCAAAGAGAAAGGGAGCATTTGAGAAAGGCCCTGAGAGACGAGGGGGAAAGCCAGGCCAGTATTTTGTGGAGCAGCATGTGGGTGTTCCAGGGAGGCAGAGCCGCGTGAGCGACAGCTCTGAGGGGAGAAGGTGCCCGGCGTGTTGGAGAAACAGCGAGGTGAGCAGGGCGCCTGGAAGACAGTGAGAAGACACTGGCAGGAGACAAGTCACAGGCTCCTGTGAGCGCACAGGACAGGGCACAGGGACGCAGGTCTTGTAACGACTTTGTCCCCACTCTTAGGGAGATGACAGGCCATCAGAAAGTTGTGACCAGAAAAGTGAAACTATCTGCTTATGGTAGAAGATTATTCAGCCTGGAGATTTGAAGCATCCGTGGTGAATACTGGGGAGAGGACAGGAAGCTGTAATTGCAACAGGAGAGACATGATGGCAGCTGGGACCAGGTATCAGTGGATGTTGTTAGGAGTGTTTGGATTCTTTTTTTTTTTAATTTCAAGTTAACATGAGGGTACACATTTTTAGGTTACACTGTTTTCAGTTCTAAGGTAAAATTTAAGTTGTAGTTGAGCCCAGGGGGCTGCTGGACACCCTCGCATGTGCACAGGAGGTGAGAGCCCACCAAGTGCCCTCCATCCTCGCCCGTTCTCTCTCTCTTCTCCTCTCCCCCTTGCTAGACTGTATTTACGGTTTATCATTCATGTGGGCTTGTAGTTGTTTATATATTGGTTTAATATTACTACTGAGTACATTGGATACTTTTTCCATTCTTGAGATAATTTACTAAGAAGAATGTGTTTCAACTCCATCCAGGTAACATAAAAGATGTAAAGTCTCTGTTTTATGGCTGAATAGTAACTCCATGGTAGACGTATGCCACTGTTTGTTAATCCATTCATGGGCGATGGACACTTCGGTTACTTCCATGACTTGGCAATTGTAAATTGAGCTGCAATAAACATTCTAGTGCAAATGTCCTTGTGGTAAAATGATTCTTTTTTCTTCTGGGTAGATACCTACAGATGGGATTACAGGATCAAATGGAAGGTCAATATTAATTCAGTATTTGAAATCTTTACCATCAAATTGCTCACTGTCCATGTAAGAGAACAAGTCTAGAAAACTTTAAAAATATTCTTTAAAAAAGAGAAAAACAAATCTTTAGGAACTAAATAGTATTAATGAGATTATAAATGTTTGAGGGAGCTGGGGAAAGCAAATTGAACAATGTAAGAGAAGTATGAGAGATTAATATTATAAAAACAACAATTGCTGAAATTCACTATGTTCATTACCTGCCAGGTATCAGGCAAAGAACTTTGCATTCATTGTCTCATTTAATCTTCACCACAAACATACAATAAATTGTAGCTATTGTTCCATTTCCCAGAGGAGGAAAGCGAATGAACAATATCTGGAAAAGTTAAATGAGTTGTTCAAGGGCCATAGGTGGGATTTCATTATAATATGACTTTTGTTAGAGCCCAAGCTCTAAATCAACACCCTATTCCAATTCCCCACATACACAGAGAAACAAAGAGGACATTCTAAATGTGTGAGAATCCTTGTGAGTGAAGGTTAGGAATTCTCATGGTTTGGGGTGCATGAAAGAATGGCAGGTCTGGGGCTGAGGCTCATGTTGGGGAACAGTAAGAGAAACAGTGGAGAGTGGAACATGTAAGCAGATCTTAGAAGTCCTCAAGAGCTAAGTTAAAAAGCATCACTTCTGTTGAAGATGATTCTGGCCTCAGATGCAGGATGACTCACAGACCGTCGAGATCTGGCAAGTAGCACATTCAGGAACAACTGTGATAATTCATACATGAGGCAGTAAGAACTGAGAAAAGTAGGACTTGAAAAGATAAAACCTCACCAATGTTCCCAGGGGAAAAAAAAATTGAATCCAGCAAAAATCATTCTGCCATGATTACCAAAAATGTAGAATTAGAATCCAGGTCATGTCTACAACTAGTTGTGTGAATTTGGGCAGCTTATTTATTTGGAGACTTTCTTCATCTATAAATAAAGTTATATTAGATTACCTCTACTTTTTTTCTTCCTTTTTAATACTATGATTAAGATTTGTTTATGTATTTCAAAACTCCAGCTTAGAACAACATGAACGCCTTTAACTTCCATTTTTTCAAGGCATTAAGATTAAATTTTAAATGCATTAATGTACACAATTATGATTTAATAAAATAAATTAAGAGGGAGAAAAATGAAGATGATGATCATTTTTTAAAAAGATTAACTTTTATTCAAAGGGTGTGGCATTGTTTGGAACACAGAAGATCCCTGAATATATTCCCTGAGTTGAATTGAATGGAATGAAATGGAATCTAATTGAATTGAAATAGGAAATCATCAAAGACAAAGAATGAATTTCAGCCTCAGAAAAAGCAGAAAAAGACTGAGTACCAAAAAGAAAATGTCTGTCCTTATATTCTCCCATTGTACTGCTCAATTTCTCAGCCAGGCTATTCTAGGTTTTATCCCGAACCAGAGCATCAGCACACATGCCGGCTTGTTGGAAATGTGATACTCAGATAGCACTCCAGACCTCGTGAACCAGAATCTCAGAGTATGCCCCAGGAATTGGCTTTAACATCCCAATATGTGATTCCTAGGAACACTGATGTTTGAATAAAAGTGCTGAAATCTATCATCAAAATCAACTTAGTTATTTTGTATAGTTATTTACCAAAATGGAATCCCAGTCTTAGAGAACCAGTGTTTTTAATTAATTTAGAAATCCAAAGGTTACTAAATAATCTGTTTACATACAATAGTATAGGGTGATTTATATGTAGATATGTGTGTATTGGGCCATGCTAGAAGTCACCTCAGAGCCTTAGGTAGCAATGCTATGCCTGGGATAGTTGTGTTATTCCATGACCTTCCAAATATTCCCAGATATTCTAAGAATATCTCCAAAAAGCGGAAGACAGAGGAGCCTGATTGAGAAGCCTTTGCTCCTCATCTCTTTCTAAGCAAACCATTATACAACATAAACAATAATATTTGGTTGCTTGCCTAATTTTTAAAATAGTCATAAATAATTCCAAATATTTATTAAAACACATCAGTAGAAAGTCTGGAATTACGATAATATTTTCAATTCATGTTTATTATCCTGAATATTGCCTCCTCCTTCCCTGTAAAAGGAAGGTGAAACACAACCCAGAGTGAAGATCGTTGATCACGGCTTTGCTTTCCAGCCCTGTCTTCAACCTGCTGGTCAGAGGGACACAGTCACTGAGGAACTAACAAATATTGGTTCAAAACCTGACTCTGCTGTGCAAACTCAGACATGTTACATAATCTCTCTGAGCCTCAGTTTCATTATCTCACTCCTCAGATTCCTTGTCTGAGAAATAAATAGAACACTATAAAGATTGCGTGGTGTTTGGCACAAATGAGACACTCAATACTTTTCCATGTAATTTTCAATAGTATTTCTGGACCCCTTTCCTAAACCCTAGACCTAACATAGAAAATAACCTCCCTTCCACCCAGGTGTGGTGCAATGCATTGAGGAGATGCTGATTTGGGGAAGGGCGTCTCTGATCCTGGATTTCCAGCTGCTCCTACCCCAGAACCACCCACAGGGAAAAGGAAGAGAAACCACTTTCCACAGCTGGGGTTTTCTTCACTTCCAAAGCTAAGATGAATGCTCATGGTTCTCAGAGGAAGCACAGCCAGCCGGGAGCCTGTTTGCTACAAAGACAGCATTTTATCGTCCTTAGATACGTCAGGCCTTCTCCCTTATTCCATGTTACTTGTCTGTAACCTATTATTTTCAGTAAAATCTTGCATTTTACAAAGTAAGGAATAGTCTACATTCCAAAGTCTTACTGTAACTGAACAAAACTGGGTTAATTTGCTCACATGCAACAAAAAACCAAACATCAACACACCAATTTTTTGCAGTGAAAGATGTTTATTGGCCAGTGGCCAAAACAAGAGGCCAGGAGTTGGGCTCAAATTTGTCTTCCGGAGCTGGGGTTTGGGACAGGGTTTATATTCAGAGGATAATGAAGTGTATGATCTGATTAGGTCCTGAGATGGGTGGTGCCAGGGAGATTCTGAATCCCGCTCTGGGGCGAGACCAAGGCTCTGTGTGATTGGCTCCTGAACTTTGCCATCAGGTTTCTGCATCTTAGTTCAGTTCCTACTCCTCCGTCTGAGCACTTAGGTCCTGCCCGTGATTGCACACTTGGTTTATCTGAGCATGTGGAGGTTATGTGGCCTTCAACCTGGGATTCATGGCAAATAAAAATAACTCACAACTGTGTTAAATAAAAGCTGAGCCAGATTGACCTTGCTCTACTTATATTTTGTTTGAATAGTAAGAACAGAGGAGTTGGGGGAATGACTCTACTTCTTAATAGTTCATAAAGGAGGCCATTAACATTCACTCTAAACAGAGTTCAGCAATGTGCCATCTTGGGTTAAGATCAAATTTCTTATCTGAACTTGAGAACTCTGCCCTTATTTTCTATCTCAGAACACGTGTGGCTGGCAGAGCTGATGATAATCAGACCTTGCCACACAAGCTGGAATGTGGAAGGATGAGCCTAACAATTTCCTGTTGAAATTCTATAATCTTTTATCTTTTTGACATTGTTTACAGTAAATTTTTAATTCTCAAGTTCTCCACTTTGTACCTACAACAGGCTTATAAGAATTATAGAAATTATAGAAGTAAAAATTTAGTTCACAAAGCTTGTGATAATCATACCTGGGAGAAATCTCTTGTTAGAATACTAAAATACCTTAGCTCTCTAGTTCAGTTAAAGTACAGATTTCCCAAGAGGGAAAAGACATCTGTTCATGTGTAGGGGGCAGGGGGAGGGTAGATTTGCCCTGTTTTAGGGCTTCAAACAGAAATAAGGAAGGAAGGAAAGGAGGGAGTTGGGCAGGCTAGCTAACTTCATTTTAGTTCGAATTAAATGAAATATAAAAATAAAACCATAAGCATTTCTCCCGAGGCATTAATGTACAGACAGATTGGTTTTGTCAAATAGATCCTGCCTAATTTTAATTTTTTTAAGTTATAGAAAAAAATCTATTTTTTTTTCATATTTATCCATGCAAAATCTTAATATTTCTTCTTAGTATTATCTGGACAAAAAAAAAGAAGCCTCTTATTTTTTACTTTACTCTGCATAGCTGTCTGTAGCATTAGGTGAGTGCTGGCTGCTCTTCACACTGCTGACTTCCTAACACACACATGTATTCAGGTCGTTTGGCTCTCCGGGACCCATCTCAGCAGGAAATAGGATCACACACTCAACATCAAACCCATCGAAGTAATCTTCCTGTCCACCTGGTTCTTTCCCTCTCTTTTCATCCCAGAAATCAATAGACCAATTCAAGTTGATCTATAATCATTAACCAGCAAACTCTGGGTATTTTTTAAATTACTAATAATTAACTCACTTTGGCTACATGTTTATGAGTCCCAAGCAAAACATATGCCTCGTGGTCTCAAAAATATTTCTAACTAACAAGGTTTGGGCCAGTGTTATGTGGGTTAATTCTGTTTGGCAACCATCTGGGCTTGATCATCTTACAGAGATTTTTTTTTATTTCTTTCTCCAGGATTCCCCAAGACATTCCTGGCTTCCAAGAACAAAAGAGTTTATTATTCAAGCCTGTGTTTGCACCTTGGAAACCAAAGAGATTTATTAGATTGCCCTTTATAAATACATTTAGTAAGCACTATACTGAGATTTACATTAGATTCTCTTTGTTATGGTGACTTCTGCTGATACACATAATATGTTAGGATGATTCCAGTCAGTGATTGTGAAATAGCTCCCAACTTACTTGTATTATTTATTATAAAGAGGTTACACTCCTGACTCAAGTCTTAAAGACATATGTGTCTCTAGATAGATACATGTAAGTGCAGATACGGACACAAATACAAATGCAGAGATAGATACTCTATGAAGAAAACACTCATATTTTATTGCTATTAATTTTTTCAATTGCTACATGTCTAAAGTTGTGAATTTACTGAGTCAAATTTACGAAGACAAGGATTTCTACTGCAACCAAACAGGATGGGATTTATATTTAGGAAGCACCTAAGTATTCGGTTTCAAGCCAGGCGCTTTATGCTTAGTATATCATCTAAAAATTCACAAAATTCCGAATCTAGCCCTACGAGTCAGAGTTTGATTAAAGCTAGTGTACCACGAATCCAAAGTTCTATGGAAAGACGGACACCCAAACCGGCGAGTCCAGTTGTTAAGGGCCAGAGAAGCTGGGACACACATTGTGCCTCTACGGCGGGTCCTTGAACTCTAAGTCTTGCTTTTCATTTATAAACTGGTTATAATAAAACTCCCTCCTCGTATGTGAGAAAGGTTCAGAGAGACACCGTAGCTAGTAAGTAGGGACTAAATGCTATCAGGTTGCTTCCTCATTCTAACTCTCTTTTCTCCTTCACAGGTAACTGTCCTATCTTACATTGCCCTTCTGTTCAATAGTTCACTAAAGAATTGGAAAATGGTAAAGCCAAAGGGACCTTTAGTGCCCGTCTAGCGGCCTCATTTAACCAATGAAGAGAATAAGCCCAAAGTGTTTAAAGATATAAACACAGCTAAGCATTGGCCAATATATTGAAAAATCATCCCAAGTTTGATGTGTTCCCCATTATAACTAGGGAAGATGTAGCTCTGACTTAAAAAAAAAAAAAAAGCCATACTGATGGTGACTGTATAGTGCCATGTACCTCCAAAATGTATAGAAGGGCAACCTGAAAATATTGTCACCTGCCTTATTTAAAGGTTGTAGTAACTGTTCAGTTTTGGAAAATTATTACTATGCAGAAATGTTGCAAGGTATCTTTCAACAATAGACAGATACCGGGTGGCGCCTGTGGCTCAAAGGAGTAGGGCGCCAGACCCATATGCCGGAGGTGGCGGGTTCAAACCCAGCCCCGGCCAAAAACTGCAAAAAAAAGACAGATATCTTTGTTGTAAAAAAGTGGTAAACTCTGACTTCTACCTAGATGTACACAGGGATGAATTGTCCAAACATAGCAAAGAGATTATGATGTTGTGCTGCCAATGACAAGGATATTTACTCCTCTGAGTCAATTAATATGGCATACCTTGTCATAATCAATATAAAAGAGACTCAGTTACTCTAATTTCTCAGGGATACATTTTTAAACCAAATATCTCAAGGACAGGATTAAGAAAGCAGAAAGCCATGTTGTTCTTGCTTCTCATTAAAACTTGTTTTTTGCATTTCTTTAAGTTCAAAAAAAAACTCCTTTTTTTTTTTGTAACATTTAAGAAGTTCAAACAAACCCCCAGTTTGTGCCTGTTATGATAATGTGCAGAATGGGAACAACACACATTCAACAATCTGAGAACACTGGTGCAAGTTTCGCACTCAGGAAGGACTCGGGGGAGGATACGAGAGAACTCTTTTTCCTCCTACTTTTTTTTTTCACTTGCTTTCATTTCAAATGGAGTTTTAAAAATGCACCTTGATGAAGTGAAGCCGTTCTATGTCATATTTCCCTTCCCCTCTTTGAAGTTCCGGGTTCATACATTGGTGCTTGGTAAACATTTGTCAATTGATTCACGGGTACTGAGACCCACTATTCATTTCTCCAACTCCCGGACATCGTCCCTCCATTTCTTTTTTCTTTCCTCCAATGTTGATCCAATAAGCATTCACTGAGCAACTGCGCCGGAGATGAAGAAATCACTAACAAACTATCCCTGCCTTCAAAGAACTCCAAGTGCAGAGTCAGACATGAGTTTGTAACCAAATGACTCTTTCTGATGCCATATAAAAGCTATATTGGGAATGATCACCTTTAAAGTGGCACTGGCTTTACTTACAACCCACCACATCTCACATTGCCACAAAAGAGCTCAGAACTTTAAAAAAAAAAGAAAAGAAACAAAAAAAAGTGCAGCTGTCAGTAATGATTAACACAATGGCTAGACATGGGGTATGAGAACGGATATAGGTGGTTTTATAAGGACCATGTGGTTAAGTAGGACACGGCATGTTAAACAGTCTGCAGACACTTTGCTTGACACTTCCTTTTGCAATGTGCCCATGTAAACGAGCCTTGCGTGGAAGTTTTTGCTTCCGGAAAAAGAAGATTGACTAACCCGTGAAGCTCCGGATTACTCATTTCAGTAATTATTTGCTTTTCTTGATGCAACATATAAAACTCGAACAAAGTGTGGCAAAGAAACTCAGGTCACCTACATTAATTTAGAGCATTTCTGTTGACTGATTTTGGAGATTGCATTTGTTAAAATTTAAAATAGAGTCAAAGTCAAAAGGTACGAGGCTTACCGGAAAAGAATCTCTCGGCAACTAAGATCAAAACTTACAATCATATGACAAATTTTGAGAAAAATGATACAGAATGTTTTTAAAAATTAAACTCCCCAAATGATATTAAATTGAATTATATTCTGAATACCTAATATTAGGTGATTAAATGTCTGAAATGTGTAATTTTGAACAAATTTTAGTTTATTATATTTCAAATAAGTAGCAGCATAATTAATCCAATTAAAGTGTGCCCATATTTTGAGTGCAAAATAGTTTGCCATCTTGATGATGGCTCGTGCAGGCCAGCAGGGATGAAGCCTGGAGAAGAAGCCTGGAAAGCAAGGGGCAATGAAATCATCAGAGGCATTTTCCACAGTTCATTTGGGAATTAAATATTTTTCTTTGCAAAGAGAAGTCCAAAGCCTGACAGAAGTGGTAGTCAGTCGGTGCAAGATCCAGTGAATGCAGCAGATGCCAGCATTTCCAACTCCAGCCTCTGTAGTTGGAGCTGCATTGTTTGTGCTACAGTTATGTCTTACAAGACGATTATCCTGTTGCTATTGATTAATCCCAGTTGCTTATCACAAGTATCCTCATCATTTCATCCATTTGGTTGCAGGAGACATCCCCTCTAATTAGTGGACAAGGTTTCATGAAGTTGTAGTTGATAATATCAACGCTGGACCACCAAACAGGCACCATTAGCTTTTTTTGGTTTTTTGTTTTCTTTTCTTTTTTGAAACAGAGTCTCTCGCTGTTGCCCAGACTACAGTGTTGTGGTGTCAGCTTAGTTCACAGCAGCCTCAAACTCCTGGGTTCAAGTGATCCTCCTGTCTCAGCCTCCTGGGTATCTGGGACCACAGGTGCTCGCCACAATGCCAAGCTAATTTTTTGATTTTTGGTAGAGAAAGGGTCTCACTCTTGCTGAGGGTGGTCTTGAACTTCTGAGCTCAAGTCATCCTCCCTCTTTGGCCTCCCAGAGTGCTAGAAGTATAGGCGTGAGCCACTGTGCCCAGCCTCCATCCTCCATTAGCTTTTTTGGTGAATATTCAATTTTGGACTGTGTTATAGCACTTCATCTTTATCCAACCATTGTGCCTAATGCTTGTGATTATCAAAAAGGATCCATTTTTCATCACAGGTGACAATACATTATAGAAATGGTTTGCCTTTATGTTGAGAGAGTCAAGAAAGGCAAGCCCTTTTGATGCCCATTTAATAATTCATACAGAAATCCATCTATCCAGCTCCTTTACCTCACTGATTTGTTTAAAATGATTAATATTGGGCAGCACCTGTGGCTCAAAGGAGTAGGGTGCCAGCCCCATATGCCAAAGGTGGAGGGTTCAAATCTAGCCCCAGCCAAAAACAGCAAAAAAAAAAAAAAGGTTAATATTGTTGGGATAGTGACGTAAACCCTTGTGGCTAATTTGTACGAGGTCGAGATGGATTTACTCCACTACAACTTTCAGCTCACATTATCTTCCTTGTCTCAGGTCGCCCACATGTCTTATTTTCAAGATTAAAACCACCAAAACTAAACTTCTCAAATCATCGATGTACTGTGCATTCATCAGCCACATCCTTCCCAAACACTTCATTGATGTTTTGAGCCATCTATACCTTATTGGTTCCACAATGGAACTTGTATTAAAAAATAACATGAATTTTTTATCTCTCCATGGTTTCACAAAAATTGCTTTTAAAAAATTTGGGCCAAGTACAATGGCTCATGCCTGTAATTCTAGCATTCGGGGAGGCTGAGTTAGGAGAATTCCTTGAGATCATGAGTTTGCGACAAGCCTGAGCAAGAGCTAGATCCCATCTCTACTAAAAATAGAAGAAAAAAAAATTAGCCAAGTGTTGTGGTGGGTGCCTGTAGTCCCAGCTACTTGGGAGGCTGAGGCAGGAGGATCACTTGAACCCAAGACTTTGATGTTGCTGTGAGTTAGGATGATGCCATGGCACTCTAGCCTGGGACAACAGAGTGAGACTCTGTCTTAAAAAAAAAAAAGAAAAAGAAAAATTGAAAGATAATCACAAGCCAAAACTTGCATTTAAAATAATGAGGATGTACCTTCACAACTGAAAACAACAACAACAAAAACTCAGAAAAACAAGAAGTGTTGAAGTAAAATGCCAGAGATATCAACTGTTAAACTTAGTACATAAGGAAATTAATTGGGCATTTCATACTTAATATTTGCATAGTACTATTTTAGATGCTATAGAAATGAAAAGATATATAAGGTATGCTTCTGATCCTTAAGGAATGTGCAATCCAACTGGGGAAGTAAGTTTTAGGCATGTGATAAAAAGAACACAAGACAGCACACTCTATGCTGCCAAATGACTGGTGCTGATATTCGGAGATACGTGGGGGTTAGATAACAGCAACCGTGAGTTAGAGCAATCGAGAAAGAAATTGTACTTGATGTGAGCCTTGGAGAAGGGAAGAATTTGGATAAAATGGAAAGGTAAGAGCCGTTATATAAGGAAGGAAGGAGAGTGGAGCAAAGGCACAATTTTAGGAAGAATTTAGGGAAGTTTAGGAAGCAGGGATCAGACTCACTTGGCTGTCGCAGAGGTACCCTGGGAGGAGAGTGAGGATTAGGGCTGGGAAAGCAGGTCAGTCAGTCTCCTGAGAGTATCAATGCGAGGCCAAGGAGTTCAGGTAATGTTGAGCCACTGGATATTTTCCATTAGCTGAGTTATGTGATAAACCTGGAGACTGTGTGAGGAGAAAAGACTAGGAGTCATTGGCAGGAGAGAGATGTAATTTCCCTTTAGGCCAATAACTTGGCATTTCTTCAAATGCACATGTTCCTTAATTAGCCACATTCAATATTTATTGAGTATAAGCCTTGAAAAAATTAATTTTCTAAGAGTATAGATTACATTCCACTTTATATTAAAAATAGATATGTTCGTTGAATGTAACATTTTACTCTCTGGAATTTTCTGATTTTCAAATTTTAAATTGTTTCTCACTTTTCAAAATTCATGTTTTCCTTCTATTTTCTCCTGTGATTTCTTGAAACATTCAACTTTTCGGCATGGATTTAGAAACGTAGGTAAGCATTTTCCCTGGTAAATAGTGCTCTAGCATGCATTATTCATTTTCAGAATTTCAGTGCACTGAGCTGCCTACCGAGTCCCAGGCTGAGAGTGACTCTAAGCTGACTGGTTTCAGAGTCAGGGGTGGTGTTCTGTGCTGTGCAACTTTCATGTATGTGTCATCAAACACTTTAACCAAGACGGGGCACTGTCAACCAGGATTGTGTTTGTTCTCATTATGTGTTTATTAGGTATTTATTTCATGTGTTTCGTTGTGTGTTTGTTTTCATTTTCGTGTTACCAGATGAAGGGGTGCAGCCACCTGTCACTGTCAGCCAATAGGCAGAGACAGGGTTTAGATCCAATAAACTTTATTGCCAGAGAGCAGTGAGAAGAGCCTCTCAAATCTTTTCTGCGTTAATTAGAATTCTAACAGTTTTTGTAATGGGATACAAGGAAACAAATCTAGAAAATTTTAACTTTATCTAAAACAATCATCAAACCATACAAAAGTAGCCTTTACTTTAACAATGTAACAATATTTAAACAACATAAAAGTATCTTTTATTCAATCTATGTAACAACACTTGGGGTTTTAAGTGTGACTACCTCCCCCAAAGCCCTTTGAGATTAACATGCTCACAATCATGGCAGACCTTAACCAGATAACCATGGAGGGTGTGGGGGGAAATAATGTTGACTGAGCAAACGAGGTCAGCTATGCTGCTTCAACTTAGCTCTGAGGCTCTACCTTGTGGGCTGTTCTTTGGGTATGATCTCCTTTGGCTGGAGTCAGACCAACATTCATCTCGCCAACTTCGAAAAAGGTATAGTTGGAGAACCAAGTGACCTGGCTCTTCATTTGAATTTATTACGTACATAGTATAACATCACCAAGATAGGTAGCCCTGGTGGCTAATCTGGCTCACCCACCTCTTCTCCTGAATAAAATGAAGGCCAATCACACTTTCCCTCTGAATAATTCAGTTTAATAGAGTCACTTTTAAAGCTCTGAAATGGTTGCACATACCCCATCAGAAGCTAGGTTAGGCCGTGAAACAGAGTTCATGTTTGTGCGGTCACATTCCACAGGGTGACCCAAAGTTGAGGTCCACTCTGCGGGTGCCCTGCCTTCTCTGACCTGCCCTGAATTTAGTAGGTTGTCTCTGGGGTGATCTGTGCACTTCTTACGATCATGTTCTAAACAGGCAGGAAAATTGCAGACTCATCTTTCTTGCATCCAATGTTAAATCACATGATTTTATGACATAACCCACAGCACATTTACATGGATTAGACTGTAAAGTCCTTTTACACAGAATCATCTGAAGAAAAATTAAATCCATAAGTAATGAAATAACATGCTTTGTACAATTGATTGGCAACTTTTTAAAAAGTATTTAGACTACTTGAGTGAATCCAAAAGACCCTGGAAGACATTTATCCCTTTCCTCAACCCCACGGCCCAATAAGACATTAAAAAAAAAAGACACCTTACGAAACAAAACTTTAAACAGAAAGACTAACACAGGCTTTGTGATTTTTTTGTGGGTTTTTTTTGGTTTGGTGGGGGTTGCAGTTTTTGGCCAGGGCCAAGACTGAACCCGCCACCCCCGGTATATGGGGCCGGGGCCCTACTCCTTAAGCCACAGGCACCACCCCAGGCTTTGTGTTTTATTAGATATTTTAATGAAGGATTTTACTTGAGCCCATAAAATATACAAGCATTGTCATAATTGGAAAGTATAGTTCTCTAAGAGATCTTAACAAACAATGTATAAGACTATTCTAAGTTTCAAAATGGATCATATAGTATATTATATGACAGAATAGTGTCACCAACAAGTGTAAATTCCATCCAAATACTCTGTCAGCGAGGGGAAAAAGTTGGTGGCGGTGTTCTCTCATACCAGAGATGAACATGAGCAAACCCACACCACCACTGAAAGTCACTGACTTGGGGAGAATCAGCCCGTGAGAAGCAGTTCTTTGAGCCTGCATTATGACTGAAATAGCAATTTTCACTGAGCCTGGTCTGAAATTCTTATACTTTTCTCTCAATCGAAAGATTAAATTTAGTCAACATAATTCCCTGTGGGAGAAGGGATGCCATTTCTCTCTAAAAAAGAGATTTCCCCAAGCCCTGCTCCCTGAGAGTCTATTAGGAAGACTGTTAGCACCATCGAAATACAGTCTTAAGAAAAGTACAGGCTCAGCATCCTTAATTTAAATATCTGAAATCGAAAATGCTCCCAAATCCAAGATTCCTGAGCGCTGACATGATGTCACAAGTGAAAATTTCATACCTGATCTCATGTCACAGGTCCGTGTCGGAACACAAACATACAACATGCAGTTTATTCAGCTTCCGAAGGTAAAAAAGACCCCCCCCCCAGCCCTTTATCTGTGATAGTCTTTTCCACACATTCCCAAGTTCCCCCACATAAGCACACCAAGAAATGGTAATCAAACCAAAATGTTATTTTGTATGTAAAATTATTAAAAATGTTATATAAAATTACCTTCAAGCTATACGTATACGGGACAAATGAAACATAAATAATCTCACATTTAAACTTGTGTCCAATCAGCCCTCAATAGTTCGTTATGTATATGCAAATATTGGAAAAATCTGAAACTATCCGAAATCTGAAATACTTCTTGTCCCAAGCATTTTGGATAAGGGATATTCGATCTGTGTGTGTCTGCCTATTTAACATGTGTCTGTGTGTACATATATGTGTGGGTGTGTGTATACATATGTGTGTGTGTACATATACAAGGGTATATGTAATAATATATTTTTCCAAGACAGTTCAAGGTAATGTAATTTGTGAGACAATAATTATGACATTTGTCTATTAAATCTATAGCAACATAGGCCCTGCTATAGCAGGTTTGATTACCACGTATAAAGAACATGCTAGAGAACACGTGCAAAACTGGGAGTAAAAAGGCACATGGACCCTGCTACTTGCTACCTGGGACACCTGGAAGGAGACACTTAGGTTTCCTTTCTTTTTCTTTTTCTTTTTTTGAGACAGAGCCTCACTATTGTCACCCTGGGTAGAGTGCTGTGGTGTCACAGCTCACAGCAACCTCCAACTCCTGGGCTTAAGCGATTCTCTTGCCTCAGCCTGCCAAGTAGCTGGGACTACAGGCACCTGCCACAACACAAGGCTATTTTGTTGTTGTTGTCGTTGTAATTGTCGTTGTTTAGCTGGCCTGGGTCAGGTTCAAACCCGCCAGCCCTGGGGTATGTGGTCCGTAACCACTGAGCTATGGGTTCTGAGCCGACACTCAGTTTTCTACACCTCAGCAATTTCATCTGAGCCTTAAGCACAATGATATCTACTCTGCCAATACAGCAACCAAATAAAATCATCTAGCATGTTATCATTTGATGTTTAGTAAAATAAACTATAAAACAGCATGAATTTTTAAAGCCTTTGTTGTTTTGTCATAATCAATGTTAACAAAAATTCTGTCCATGTGGACATAGGGATTTCTATGTGGATCCTGCCTTCCTTTAGAGATTCAATGTTTCAAAACTTATAAAATACTGGGAATGGAACCAGACACAGGGTTCACATTGACTAAAGGTAAATGGACAAAGTGGACAAAGTGGAAATAGCAAATAGGTGAGAAATGAATGTGTGTGTCTATTTATGTAAATTTTTTACAAAATTTACAAAATAAAAGCTGTGTGTAGGGGGTAAAGCTCTACTTAAAGGGTTTGGAGAAGTTAAGCAGAGTATCTGATCTGAGAAAGAAACATTTAAGCTAAAATTGGAATGACAGTAAAGAGTGAATCAAGCAAAGAGAGGTGAGGGGAGAGGTGTGTTAAGATGGGGAATGGGCTCTTTTCCCAAGATGGCGCGGAAAGCGAAGAAGGAAGCTCCTGCCCCTCCCAAAGCCGAAGCCAAAGCAAAGGCATTGAAGGCCAAGAAGGCAGTGCTAAAAGGCATCCACAGCCACCAAATAAAGAAGATCCGTACATCACCCACCTTCCGGCGGCCAAAGACCCTGAGGCTCCAGAGGCAGCCCAAATATCCTCGGAAGAGCGCCCCCAGGAGAAACAAGCTTGACCACTATGCCATCATCAAGTTCCCCCGACCACTGAGTCTGCATGAAGAAGATAGAAGACAACAACACACTGTGTTCATTGTGGATGTCAAAGCCAACAAGCACCAGATCAAACAGGCGGTGAAGAAGCTTTATGACATTGATGTGGCCAAGGTCAACACCCTGATCAGCCCTGATGGCGAGAAGAAGGCATATGTTCGACTGGCTTCTGATTATGATGCTTTGGATGTTGCCAACAAAATTGGGATCATCTAAACCAAGTCCAGCTGGCCAATTCTAAATATATAACGTTTCACCGTTTAAAAAAAAAAAAAAAAAAAAAGATGGGGGAATGGGTGGCTGTGCACTGAGGAATATTTCAAAAGAAGATTCAACAGCGTGCACAACCAAGACAGCCAGGAGTTATTACACTTCACTACATAGTTAAATTATACTTCCTCATTTTCTTTATTCCCTGAACATCAATAATTTCTCAATATATTTTTTTCAATTCTTTGAACTGACTCTAGTATTTTTCAAAGTCAGAGCAATGATGCCCCGAGAAAATTAACTTAAAAAAAAAGATTATTCTGAGGTCCCACCCTGGAATTACTAAATTACTGTATCTTGTGTTTCCCAGAAAGTCAAGAATGCCATTTTCTCTCATCCTTATCTGTTAAGGCACCGTGACTTGTTTTATTTGTCTTTTTTTTCTTTTTGCAGTTTTTGGCCAGGGCTGGGTTTGAACCCACCACCTTCAATATATGGGGCCAGCGCCCTACTCCTTTGAGCCATAGGAGCCGCCTGCCTTTTTTTTTTGGGGAGACAGAGTCTCACTTTGTCACCCTTGGTAGAGCACCATGGCATCACAGCTCACAGCAACCTCCACTTCCTGGGCTTAGGCAATTCTCTTGCCTCAGCCTCCCGAGTAGCTGGGACTACAGACGCCCGCCACAATGCCCGGCTATTTTTTGTTGTTGTTGGTTAACCCGCCACCGTCAGTATATGGGGCCGATACACTGAGCCACAGGCACCGCCCTGCCCTGCTTTTTTTTTTTTTTTTTTAATTGCTGGGGAATCATTGAGGGTACACAGATCCAGATGACACAGCTTGCTTTTGTTAGGTAAAGTCCCTCCTATAATTGTGTCCCACCATAATTACTGGGTTCCTGTCGCTGGTTCACAACAATGTGCCCAGAACCAGCATGTCTGCTGTGCTGTCCTCTGGTGAGTTGGGTATGTGCCTATCACAATCTACCTTCACGTTAGAGTGGGAGGAAGAAAGGCTTTGAATTGAGAAATCTGGGGCTCCATCCTTTAGTTTCTATGTGTTTTTATATATTTTATACATATTTTAATACAATTACTTAAACACCATTGGTTTTTAAGTTTTCTTCTCTTTCGTGCCATTCGTAACATATATTTAATGAACATGTTAAGAATATTAACTGAGAAAAACTGTAAAGAAGGCCTTGTCCAGGGCTGGGTACAGAGTAAGTGCTCAAAATGCCACCTGAGTTGATTAAATAAGAATGACAAGTATTCTTTGACATTGGCACTAATGCTCATGATAGTGGCAACATTTTCATCATTTGTTAAAAGGAGTTTTCATTTCTTAAAAATCACAGCGGAAAAACTGGATGATTTTCTTCTGCCTTCAGGGCCTTGAAAAATCCCAGATGGAAACCTAATGTGAAGTAGAAGTTCTAAAAGCCACGTTAAATGTTCCAGCAAGTACCAACTAAAATATAGACTTTTCCCAATTCCTCCTTTTTCTATGTTCCAGGAAACTAGTTAGAATGTTGGTAAAAAAGTGTGGCTTCCCCTTAACACAACCTCACTGACCTTCTGCCCTTTCTAAAGGTGTTTCTCTCTTCAGTCTCTGAAGAACTGTAATGTTTAATTTTTGCCATTGAGTAACAAGTGACTGCATAGGCATGCCCGTAACTGAAATATTGGGAAAGAAGAAAACTTTCCCTAGGAAATACTATTTACATCACTAATTTACCTAGAACACTTGATAGCACTTATAGACCAGTTTGCCTCTGCTTAGAAAAATCAGTACTTATGAAACATTAAGATCTTAGACAATGGGCGGCGCCTGTGGCTCAGTGAGTAGGGCACCGGCCCCATATACCCAGGGTGGCGGGTTCAAACCCGACCCTGGCCGAACTGCAAAAAAAAAAAAAAAAAAAAAAAGATCCCAGACAAAAAGTAGATAATTGGAGCAGGATTGGCAAGTGCCCATAAGAAGAACATTATTAGGACATTATTAAGGAAATGAATTTTGTTTTCAAAAAGTTGACTCACAATTTCTCACAAACACATCACAGAGAGCGAGCAGTAAAATACGTCTAAAGGTGTAATAATGGATGGACAGTTTAAATCTTAAACTTTGAGCAATGACCAAGAAGAAGCCCACACATACAGTTAAAAAAAGAAATTAAGAAAAGGCTTTCTGCAAACAGTTAATTTAGATTAACCATAGCATTTTGACTATTGAGAAAGACAGAATAATATTAGCAGACAATGGAGAACGGAGACAAGAAAAGAAAAGGATCTTTTAGAGACTGAAGCGTGTTACCAGCGCGTTGCCAATGATTTTCTGAGGATCTTCATGCTGCACATTCCAAGGGTTAATTATTGTATTACTCCTTGTTTTGTTTGTTCATCCTACAGCCACATGTAACACACACAGATCCCCTTCTTATGAAAGTATCTGCTTTCTTCACTTGGTTCCAAGAGATCTCTCTCCAGCCCTTTTCTCCCATCCTGCCCCATCTTCTCCTCTGGATCCTCCCCTCCCTCCCAGTCCTTACATATTAAAGTTCTCTCCTCGCTCCACACCTACCTCATGGGTGCTCCAGTCCCATTTACGTGCTGATGGACCCATGTTTATTACCTTCAGCCCTCACCTGTCTAAAATCCAGACTCCTGTATCCATCTCTCTGTTCAGCATTTCCCCTTGAATACTTAGTAGGGTTTGCAATTTAACATTTCTCAAACTGAACTCTTGACTCCCATCCACCTATCCTAACGTATTCCAACTCCTATAGCCTCTACCTTGTCATTTAGTGCTACGATTATTCACTTGTTACTCTGCCCAAAAGCCTAAATCATCCTTGACTCCTTCTTTTTCCCACACCCTGTATCAACTCCTTTAGTAAACCCTGGCATTCTATTACTGTGAGGCTGATTGCTTATTACCCATTCTCCTTGGTCTGATGTCCTAGCTGTAGGCACCATCAGCTTTCCCCTGGATTCCTGCAACAGCCTCTATCTGGTCTCTCTGGTCTCTCCCTGTCTCCCAATAGTATATTCTTCAAAGCAAAAAGGGATGTTTAAAAAATATATTTTAAAAACTCTATGATTTTTCATCTTAGAAATAGCCAGTGAGTTCCCATCTTACTCAGAATAAAGCCCAAACTCTTTCAGTTAATCTACAAAATCCTCCATTGTCTGGCCCTAATAACAACTGATTCTTTAACCTCCCATTCTTTTCATCACCAGGTATTAAATTTATCATCTCCTGCCACAGGCCCTTTGGGCCTGCTGTTCCTTTTCATCCAGGAAGCCATTCCCTGAGATATTGCCATAACTTGCATTGTGACTTCTTTCAGGTCCCTGTTCAAATGTCGCACCTTCCAAGAGGCTTTTTCTATTTCCTTTCTCTCACTCCCCAGCACTGCCCTGCTTTTCTTTTCCCTCTCTCATGATCAGGCGTTATATCATTTGTTCATCTATTTCTTTATTGGATTCACCATCATGGCCACTAGAATGTACATTTCATGAGGCCAGAGATTTGAAATATTTTATCGTCTGCTACACTTCCAGGGTCTAGAGCAGTGATTTTCAACCTGTGTGCCGCAGCACCCTGGTGAGCCACGAGAGGGTCTTTGGTGTGCTGAGAAAATTTTTAAAGATCATTAGTTATTTTTGAAACAAGTTCAAAGCACAGTAAATATAATCTTTGTTTTTTTTTTACTCTTTTCTTTTATTAACATAATTTAAGTGTGCTGTGGAAATTTAACTATAGGTTCAAGTGAGGTAAAAAAGATTGAAAGACAGTGATGTAGAGCAATTCCTGAAACAAAACAGGCATTAATAAATAACTTTGAATAAACTAAACTATTAATTTTATAGGTGATTTTTTAGCAACCTACAAGTGACTTATAATATAGATTTAGTCAATTTCAATCAATTCTCTTGATTTTACACAGCGTTCAGTTGCATCTCTACAGACCTGGCTGGCACCAATGGCCAAGTTCTGATGTCTGTGTCTGTTTGTGTGAGTAACATATCACCTGCATCTGGATACAAGTGTAACGTACAGAAATAATAACTGAACTTGGACACTGACAAGTTCATGTTGATCCATACAATTCCTAAAGTTAATAAATAATATCGACAAATCTGAACGTACACAGAGTCAAAGAGCTTAAGACTCCACACAATACAAAGAAACCACACAAATTTTAAACAAATGATTACTCCTCATGAGGTAATCAGCCTGAGATCAGGAAACTACGGCAGGAGAGACCAAGTCCAAATAATTTGATTCACCTTCACGTGACCATCCCACACAGTTCCCACAGACAACAGAGAAACTTCCATGGTCATTTACGGTCTTCCCTCTAGACTTTCCAGAAACTGGCATGAGATCTGCTCCCTAAACCATTCAGCAATAGGTCCAAGAAAAATCACTTTGGGGTGGGGGCTGGGAGGTTCACTGAATGGATAACATAATAAACCCAGGCTTCCTCACGCCCCTTAAATAAAGTGTAAGTTTCCTGAAGGAAGTTATCCCTCTGAATTTCAAGGTAAACCTCTTCCTGGGGCCGAGGAACTAAAAGATTTTCAGTGTTAAACAAGAGGTCTATGCCATTGGCTTCTGGCTAAGGATCAGGAGAGGTACCTGTCAAGTTAAATGCTCAGATTCCATGACAAAATACTAAGGAAGTTTTAGGAGTAGTTCCCTTCTCTTGAGGAGCTTCAAATGTGTCTAAAACCTGGGCGTATGCACAGAGAAGCATACACACACACAAATATATGAGACACATGCGAACTCAGATGAATCACAAGAGAGTCTGCGAGGTAGAGGCATCAAGAAGGCATCCCTACGTTTTTTTTGTTTTTTTTTGTTTTTGCTGATTTATCATTTTCATGTTTCAGAAAGAATAGCTAAATTAATATATCTGGAAAATCGGAGTATTTGCACACCTTGGGAAGATTCCATCATGGAAAAGCAGCCCATGAGGCAACATCAGGTGTTTACTACTTTTTTCTTCATCTTCCACTCATATTCCATACACTGAATGACAGCAGAGTCAGAACATCCTCCTCCTCTTCATCATGGGACCTGTGGGTGGCCAAGACCAAAGAGCTGCCACTGGCCTACGCAAACTCTTAGAGCTGAAAATAACTAGTAGAAGCAAAATGCCACATGTTATGGCTATGGAACATGCCTTGTGATACCAGAGAGAAGTAACTAATCAGAAGAAAGACAAGGATGAAGTTAGATGGGAGAGCAGTAGGAAAAATCTACGCAGATGTGAACAAATGGTTTATGTATATTCCAAAATAAACCTTCATTTAAAAAAAAATGCTATGCGTGTCACCTATAGCTCAGTGAGCAGGGCGCCAGCCACATGCACTGAAGCTGATGGGTTCCAGCCCATCTCAGGCCTGCTAGAACAACAATGACAACTGCAACCAAAAAATAGCCAGGGGTTGTGGCGGGTGCCTGTAGTCCCAGCTATTTGGGAGTCTGAGGCAAGAGAATTGCTTGAGCCCAGGAGATGGAGGCTGCTGTGAGCTGTGACACCACAGCACTCTACCAAGGGTGACAAAGTGAGACACTATGTCAAAAAAAAAAAACCCTAAAAAGAATTTTATCTGACTAAATCTCATTTTTTATCTGACCTAGCTACTCTCAGTGGCCTAAAATAAAATACATAAATTTTCCCTTCACTACTGAAGACTTATATTGTAGATACACTCAATTAAACATGCAAAAAAAATAGTCATTAGACGAATATTTATCGAGCATCTAGTATCTGGCAGGCACTGTTCTGGGCACCAGGAAAATAGTAACAGACAAAACAACAAAAATAACATCTGTTGGAGGTTAGGTTCTATTGTGAGTAGACAGATAATGAATAAGATAATACGTAAAGGTACAGAATGTTCATTGGTTATGATAGCTGTGAGTAAAAATAAAACAGAGAAGGAGGATAAAGTGTTTTAAGGGGTTGAAATTTAAATATGGTGGTCATAGAAACCTTTACCAACAAGCTGAGATTTGAATGAAATATAAAAAAAGGAAGGAAACAAGTCATCTAGACATACAAGGACCATTTCTCCAAATAGCGTCACAATTTGTGCAAAAGAAATGTGCCCTGCATGATCAAGGATGATTTAAAGTGGAGTGAAACACAAAAAGGAGAGAAAGTCAGAGAAATTATAGGTCAGATGCTTAAAGCCTTGTGGGATTTTGGCTTTGCTTTGAGTAAAATGGCAAGTCAATGGGAGATTTTGAACAGAGGAATGAATGAGCACCTCTTTCTATTTTTAAGGATAACTCTGGCTGCTCTATGGAGAGTAGACTAAAGGTGAAAGATGGAATAGAAAATTTAAAAAGGAAGATTAACTAAGACATCATTGCTATAATCCAAGCAAAGGATAATCAGTCTTAGACATCAGTCTTAAACGAGGTTAGTAGCAGCGGAAGTCATAAGAAAAAAAATCAGGTTCTCTGAATGTATTTTAAAGGCAAAGCTAGCAGGATGGAACACAGTCTAGACATGAGAAGCATTAAGATTACCACTAAAGATTATGGCCTGAGCAGTTGGAAAAATGGAATTCCATGAAGACTGAAAAGAATTTGGCAAGAGCAAGTTAAGAGTGATGAGAAATACAGATATTCTAATTTTAGCGAACAATTAAACATTGACGTAGAGATGGTTGAATCTTTATTTACAAGGGAGATTCAGATAGAGATATAAATGTAGGGGATTTTCAGCATACAAATGGTATCAAAACCGTAAGAATGGAAGTTCACTCAGTAAATGAGAACAGAAGGGAGATCTGAGGGCTGAGCCTTGGGCCACTCCACAATTAAGAAGTCAGGAGATGAAGAGGAACCAAGAACGGAAAATAAAGAGGAATGGCCAGTGAAGTAAAAGAAAAATCAGGTTTATCCTGGAACAAAAGAATGTTTCAAGGAGGAAGTTATAATCAATGATACTGGATTCTACTTAGAGGTCAGGTAAGAGGGGTTTGAGCAAAGGTCTTGGTTTTAGTGACAGAAGTTCTTAATGACACCGACAAGGGAAATTTCTGTGGAATGTTGAAAGCAAAAGCTTGATTCAGGAAAACATGAATCTATTTTATTTTGTATTGGAGAAAGTGAGCATAATTGACTCTTCTATGGAGATTTACCATAAAGAAAAGAGGGAACATGGAGCAGTAGCTGAAAGAGGGTCATGAAATCAAGAGATTGCACTTTTTTTTAATCAGAGAAGATGTAGCATATTTACATACTAATGGAAAGATCATGCTAGCAAGGGGAAAATTCTGGAGGGAGAACTGCTGGAGTGACTCCCTTCTGAAGGGAAGGAGTTTTCCCCGTACTCCAGCAGGGACAATTCATCCGTAGGAACAAGACAGAAAGTAGAATATGGGGGCACAGAAGCCAGAGAGTGGATAGGTGAAGGAGTGGAGTTTGCCAAAATTCTCCCCTGATTGTCTCTATCTTCTCAGTAAAACGAGAAACGAGATGACAGCTGATAGTAAACATTCAAAAACTAAGACTCAACATAATTCAAGGGAAAAACAGAAGTAATATCCAGAGAGAAACGGCTGAAACCTGCTGATAACCTGGAATATTTTTACAGACAAACTTCTGTACAAGGGCTTTAGAGAAGGCAAGATATGCTGATGCACAGTTTAGATCTGCAGCATAACCCGTGAGGCGCTGAGAGAGCCACGTCCTGGGAGGCTCACTGCAAGGAAATGAAAGTCAGCAACACTCAGGCAGATCTGAGTCTTGACTTCTGCCTCCAGTGCTGACCAGACTCAGCCATGACACAAATAGGTTTCAGTTTTGCTAACCAAAGAGTTCTTTGTGTACTTAGTGTTTTATTTTTATGTGAGCAGAGAATGGAGAGGTAAATATTTGATGTGTGCTTCCAATCTGGAATCCCAGTTCACAGAAGTATTCTTCCTGATGTTTCAGAAACACTGATGCCCCTCCTACAACATATTGCATACTTCAGAATTGACCTAATGTTGGCTATTGTTGTATAAACTGAATTGTCTCATATTTTAGTGGCATTTAGATCTTTATGTGTTAATGTTTGAGTTCAAGTAAAACACTTATCATAAGGACACAAGAAAATGATAAGCTATAAATGAAATGAGTCACATCCTGTAATGAAACTGTATGTAGCATATTATTCTGTATTAAAGATGATTAACCAGAAAGGATATCAATCTCCAATGTTTATTCATTCATTCAGGATTTATTAAAACCTACTGTGTATCAAGCATGTAGCATACAGCAATGAATAATACAGTTCCTTGCCTACATGAAGTTTATTACATTTAAGAGGAAGAAATATAAATAATACACAGTGAACATACTGAGTAAGAAAAATCTCAGTATGTAAGGAGGTCATAAATACAACAATATCTTGGAATAAGGAAATGAGGAGACAGGTTGCAATATGAAGAGTGTGGTCAAAGTAAGTCTCATTGAAAAGTTAACATTAGGGTAAAATCTTGAAAAAGATGTAGGTATGAGTCATACAACTCTCTTCTTTCTGGGGAAGAGAGATCCAGGTAGAAGGAATAGCAGGTGTAAAGGCTCTGAGGAGGGAGAGAACTGAGAATGTTTACAGCAGTATGAGCAGGTCAGCTTAAGGGGAGTGGTGAGGAGAAGAGTACTGGAAAACAGGACTAATTTGCAAGGTCTAATGCAAAATAAAAATATAGGGTCCTTGTCCAAATTTATTAATAATTTTAAGAAAACTACAGCAGACCCTTAAACTATGCTTGGAGATCTTCTGAGCACTTCTGTGATTGCACAGGTCACACACCCACAAAGGCCACAGTAGGAAAGAAGTCGAGTCCAACAGGTAAGGAGGCAGGGGAACATATGTTGAAGGGCCCTTTGTAAAATGCTCCTCTAGGAGAAATGAAACATCATTGGAGGATTTTACATAATGTAACATATAGGACCTGTGTTGAAAATAGTTTAGGAGCTTAACTGGAAGCAGGAGACCACGTAGGAGACTGTCGCAGTAATCTGGGTGAGAGATGATAGGGGCCTGGTCCAAGAAGCAAGAAGTTCCAGACTCTGGAACTCACAGGATTGATTGGTGATAGATTTTATGTAGGGAAGCAGAGAAGTTTCAAGAAGAATTAAAAAAAATGGCTCCAAGTTTTTCTGGGTGGAGGAACAGAAAAACTGAAGTCATCACAAACTTAGACAAGGAAGCTTGGGAGAGGGTGAGACTCAGGAGGTCGAAGGGGAAGATCAATTCTCAATACCGAAGTTTGAGACAGTGAGTTGGCACATGAGTCTGGTGTCCAGGGGAGGGGTCGGGAGGGAGACACACATTTGAAAGTAATCAGAAAAGCCTTAATTCTTTAACACAGCTAAAAGTAAAGGTCTCAACTGACCTAGATCCTTCAAAAGTTCTAGGATAATCAAAATTCTTTCTACAGCATATTGCTATTGACTGATAACATCTATACTGTACTATTTACTTCTTACTCCATTCGCTTTTATTAAAAAGTCTTTTTTTTTTGTCTTTTCTCCTTTAATAGCATGCCTTGTCTGAAATAGAACATCAAGGAATTTGAAACATGATAAAAAAGGGGTTGGAGAAAATTGTTTCTAAATATCATAATTCTTTTTTCCTACCAGCACTAGACTTTTCTATTTCATTTTGGAACAGGTTATTTATTTTTTATAATCTCTAGAATGATCCTTCCATTACATAAATGTAAAGAAAATCTTTGTCTAAATAATGTAATGAAGAATAATAAAATATATGTATTTTTAAAAAAAAAAAGAAAATCTTTGTCTATGGCATCTGTGATATTATTATTGATCTAAATACAGATAAATACTCGGGATAATTTTAAGTATTATAGTTTAGGAATGCAAACTAGAAGGCTGCACTGAGGTTGCATATGATACTTTTTGTCAGTGGTAAAAAAAGAACAGTTATGGAGGGGTGAGAAGCACTTGAACTGCATCTGGATTTCTGCATGTGCCCAGAGAAAGAGGTTTGGTTTTTTTGGTTCATTTTAGGAGTTGCTTCTGGGAAATATGGAACCGAATGGGCTGCTTTACAAAGATGTTGTGAATCTCTAGGTACAAGCAGTCGTGTGTCAAAAGAAGGCGTGAAAAGGCCCAGAAGAGCATTTTCCTGACTCTGATCAGAACCAGTTCTACCACTCCAGCATATCCAACGGTGGCAGCTTTGAGAGAATGAAGAAGGAGCATGCTCCTCAGCAGGACCCCTGGAACTGAGAGCCAACGTGAGGAGAGGCACCACCCAGAGGTTTAAAGACAGTGCCAGGAGGAGTGGCACGAGAGAGAGGAGATGACAGGCCACACGATGAATACATATGGGACACCCCTTTTAGGAGCCCGGGAATGATTTGAGAATGTTTTGCAAGGATAGGATTGATACTTAGTAATACAGTGATAGAGGGTCAAGGTCACTGGAATATAGTAGGTTAAAATATGATGCTACTTTTATCCCCAGCTTGGAAACAGATGCATGTACATCTATGGACCAGAGGAGGGGAGGGTGCCAAAACATTTATGCACTGTTTAAGAGATGTTATCGATGTATTACTTTTCAAAGTTGAATTGAATGACAGTAGCCATGTGTAGTATGACGTTCACTCAGAAGATGATGTTAATCAAACGAATGCTCGTGTCGCCGTGGGACAGGCAGGACCGTCAAAGAAAATAGTAGAAGCACAGTCGTCGTCTGAGGCATGCAAAACCATCGTGAAGTGATATTTGAAACCAGAGAACATTGTGGAAGTACAGTGATGAGGGAGGTGTGATTATGCAACGGAACCTCTAACACGCCTCACACACGTGTCCGTGATGCACAGTGTGAGATGCCTGTGCTGATGTGCACAGGGAAGACCTGGAGGCCTCGCACAGCAGTAAGTCCTTCCAACATTGCTCAAGCAGTAGTCTGCTGTAATCAGAAGTGTTTGGACGCTGCTGGTAAGCACTCTGAGCACCTCTTGTAATTGCAGAGGTCAAACATGACTCATATTCACGTTTTGTTATCAGTGTATACATGTATTATTACAATTTTAATGCACTTTTTCTTAAGATACGTATACAATTCTTTTGGACCCTCTGTATATGCTAGTTGTAATTAGGGTCTGAAATATTTCTTTGCAAATAGAGTTGCACTGGCTAAGGCTATGGAACAAGTCCACGCCATTTCCCTAAGGTGAACAGCATCCTATTCTTTCCCGTCTTTCTACCAGATCTCCTTTTTCTTGCCCTCTGTCACAGCAAGAGAGATAAGTGGGAAGAGAATTTCCATGATTAAAATCCCAAGTGAATACAGATTTCCAGTGTTTATTATAATTAAAAGTGCAGTGATCCTTCATCACGCAGTTACATTATGTAATGTATTTCACTTGACCCTCACACTCAACAAGATGAGGAAAACGCACAAAGGTTATTATTTAATAACCAGGAACAACATGAGCAGTAAATTAATGCCTACGGTGCTTGAAACTTAAATGTGAGCTAGAACTTTTGTCTCCCTGCAATTCACGTTCAGCTTATGCTCAGGTTTAAAAATGGCCTCAATTTGGGGAGGTTAAGAACGGATGGAGAAAGGAAAATGGATCCTCATATACATACAGAAAGGAATTATGTCTCTTCTTCATGTCTCTAAAACTATAATCATGTCCTGTAATTTCAAACCCGGTAAAACATAATTAATGGTTTTATTTTATAAACAAACTCTTTAAAAAACAAAAAAAGCACTAAGTTTTCGGATCTTAAAAGAACTGAAACACTTTAGGATCATATCATGTATATACTACATAATTTGCTCACTCTGATAATTCGTATAAAACAAGATTCTTCAATCTCTGCGCTTTTGACCATGGGGCTGGGAAATTTTTCACTATAGCATGTTTACTTCTGCTGCTGGCCTCCAACCACTCAATGGCAGCAGCTCCTTCCCACCTCAAGAGCCCCCCAGTCCTGATAATCAAAAACATCCGAGGTTGTCAAATGTCTCTTGAGGAACAAAATCACCCCTGGTTGAGAACCACTGTTACAGAATGCAGGACAGAATAAAATCAATTTTCATAATCTATTTTATTATTCTTGAGTAACCATTTTGAAGTCTTCAACCAAGGGAAGACAACAAAGCTTTGCCAAAAATATGTGACACAACATATTTCCACCACATTATTAAATGATTCCATTCACACTATCGTTTTATGAAGCATACAAAATATCAGTTACCTCTGTGTCATGTTCATGCCACTCGTAGTTGACACAGTTGACTCATCTATTTCCTTCTTCAGAAATTCACCAACCTAGAAATAAGTATCAGGTGATTTTTGTCCTCTCAGTAGAATCTGTGTCTCACTCAACTGGGCAACAGGCAGAAGCAACACAGAGCCGGACCACAGAACTAATCCTGTTGTGATTTGTTTGTTTGTTTGTTTGCTTGCTTGTTTGAATTCAGCAGGCCTGGGCTGGGTTCAAACCCACGTCCCTGGTGCCCAGGGCCAGTACTTTAACCTTTGAGCTACGGGCACCCAGCCAACTCTGGTGGTTTTTAATCTACTTATAGATAACAGTTTACCTTTGCACACACTCAACTACTAGCATCTTTTAATACAATTATCTTTCATGCAAGGCATTTTAAAAACTTCATGTCGATTGCTTAGATTTCCATCATAGGGGAAAATCAATGGTTAGAAATTTATGCCTGAATCACAAATAAAACCAAGCTATTTGCTTTATGTCTGTCTATTATATTCCTGTCTTCTGTTTGATGCCTGAAAAAAAAAAAACTCAAGCTGTACAGACTTCATCCATATAAAGCCTTTCTTATGTGGATTATGAATAATGAGAATCTCAATAACAACACTTATCTTAGGACAAGGCAAATGAGCCACTTATCTCAAGCAATATTTGGTCCGAAGTCAGACCAAAAATGTCACAGAACTTGGTTACTTCTTTCAGTTTATGTTTATTCTTGAAGATAGAAGAACTTTGATCCCATCTTACTGATTTTCTTTCATTGTACACCAAGGACCTCAACAGAAGAAAGGAAAACTGAAAAGTTTGAAGTTTAGAAATATTTTGAGACAATGTTTCCTTTATTCAACAGGTATTTTTAAACTTTCCCTATATACTATATTGCGTTCTTAGACTCCCCAGTCTTTTAAAGGAATATTCTACACAGGAATATCTGGCATATCTTAAAAAATATATGTATATAAAAATATTCACTCTTATGCTGTTTTATGGGGGAAACAAAAAGAAAAGTAGGAAGGTGATCTCCCTCTCCCTGCAGGCAGGGTGGTGAAGAAACAGACAGAAAACATGAAGTAGATACTTTCCATTGTCAGTGATACTGAACCAGATGATAAGACAAATGGGCTCCCCCTCGTTCTGCAAAGGAAAACATCTTCGTTCCTTTTAAATTTTCAGTATTTCAATTGGAATTTCTTGGTGGAGGCAAATGGATTGATGTTTTTCCCTCTTTCACTAAAAAAAAAAAAAAAAGTATTCAATAGCAACTGTCTGAAAAAGAGGAGGAAGAAAGGAAAGAAAACAATAAAAGCCACAAAGCCCAGCTGTGCTTAGTTCCTGTTCACTCAGGGCAGCGTGTGACGTAGGCTCGTTGTATTTTGAATTCACATATTCGAAATGTTCATTCAGAGAGGAAACCAGCCTTGGCACGATCTGCAGAAGAAAATAGCATTCACAGAACTGTTATTCAAGAAAAGGTGCGCTGAGAACTGCGTTTCTTATTTAAATGAACGTTATCGTAAGGGAAGCAGGGGAGGTGTATTTCATGGTGTGTTAACTTCTGACTTAAAATTTGAATTAAGTTTCATAAACAGTTAGTGGAATCTGAGAGAAAAAGTCAAACATCAAACCCTGCGGATCGGCTGAGAGGTTGGGGGTTCAGGGCACAAACTGAGGAGTTGGAAGAGGCAGCCTTGTTTGGTTTTATGTGACTTTTTTATCTTGCCTACTTCCAACTACATCTTGAGGAGAGATTTTTAAAGCAATTCTATTTGTAATATCTGCATTATAATTTAGATCCCTGAGCTATCAAGTTCATGATTGCTCCTTTCCCTAGGTAGGCTGGCCCTGGCCTGTTTGTGCATTTCCTTGTTAAGTTCACAGGCCTCCTCCTGGACTCAAGTTCTTTAGAAGTCCCAGACTTCATTATCTCCATTTAGGATCTAACTTAGTGCCATAAAGGATAATTTATTTATGAAAAACATTCACGCCATTCTTCTACACTAGTAGCTTACATTTCAGGAGTATGAAAATGATTTCTAGCTGCCCTAATTTCATGGCATTAGGCCATTGTATGCCATATACTACTGCACTGCTCATAATATTTAGACAGCTCCATAGCAACTCGTAAAATACAACCTCCAGAGTTCTGCATTCCTCCAGCTATGCATCAAGGATTAGAGGAATTCCCGAGGAAAGAAACTGCTTTACGGAGCCCTGAGTCCAAAATGCTCCCTTTATGGTAGTGATTACAGGAACAAGGACCAGAAACATGTCTTAGGATTTTATATTCAGAGTTCACTATAATTTCTCAAAATATCCCCTTTGCACTTCTAGTTTTTCATGTTTGTATATAAGGCATCAAGAGATCGTCTAATAAAATCTGACTGCTGTATAGCTTATCTTTTTTTTCCCCTTTCCAGGGTAAACAAATGAATGATCACTTTTTTATCATCTAAAATGTTTTGTACATTGCTGGACAATACAGAGATAAATATCTTTTCAATGCCTGTTCTCTTTCCATACACTTCTTGAAATTCACAAGTAAAGTCTTTATTTTGGCTCGATTTTGAACCAGATGACAAAAACTTACTTTACTAAACTATTTGTATTAAAATAGGTCCTCTATAGTGTCCAAAACAGAGATTTTTACATAAATATAGTAGATGAGCTCCACCATCACTGTTAGCTTCTTCTCTCTCCCCATTTCATTACCTCATTCTCTTTTCCATTCATCTTGTTGGACAAGTCACTATTTCCTATCTATATTTCATTTAAAATACCTTCTTAGATATTTGTGGTTCTGTATTCTCACAAGCAATACTGAACTTCAAATGATACCTCCCCATAAGGGATTACTATTAACAGCCTAGTACTTTATACCTTTTAAGATACTTCCCACAGCACTTTATAGAATACATAAAATCTTAGGTAGTCATTACATTTGAGCCTCACAACAATCCATGTGGTAGGCAAAGCAAACATTAACATAGCTTTACAGATAAGCAAACAAGCTCAAGAGTAATAAATCACTGTCTCAAAGTCATGAGGCTACTAAGTACCAGAGCTGAAACTTGAACCCAAGACTTTTAGGTCTAAATCCCAGTTCCCCAAACTTAATACTGTCTTTTCAAGGCCGAATGAAAATAGCACCACAATAAAACCCACTAAAAATTTCTTTTTTTTTTTGAGACAGAGCCTCAAGCTGTCACCCTGGATAGAGTGCCTTGGCATCAAAGCCCACAGCAACCTCCAATTCCTGGGCTCAAGTGAGTCTCCTGCCTCCGCCTCCCAAGTAGCTGGGACTACAGGCGCCGGCCACAACGCCCGGCCATTTTTTGGTTGCAGCCGACATTGTAGTTTAGTGGGCCCGGGCTGGATTCGAACCCGCCAGCTCAGGTGTACGTGGCTGGCGCCTTAGCCTGTTGAGCCACAGGTGCTGAGCCCCCACTAAAAATTTCAACAGATTCTTATTTCTTAAAGATGTGCAGCAACTTAGAACTGGAAATGGACGCACGGGTTATGAAATTTACCAGTCATCACTTTATACATTGCAGCTTCAGCGTCCCAGGCTGTGAAGTGTCCAACTAAATATGGACACCACCAGTGCTCGAATCTACCAACTCCCAGCTCCACCATTCTCTGCTGTACTTTCTAGTCTTACTGCCTTTAATGCCCTCCCTGACATTTTTAGATTTAATGTGTCAGTACCACGTCCAGCTTTAATTCCCACCATCTCAAGATGTGCCTCTGCTAAAGACAAGCTCTACTTCCCACTCTCAGAAAGTTGGTTTGCACTAATAACGTGAGTCTGGACAGTGGTTTACATTGTCAGCAAACCTGAAGCAATGTCCCTCTGGACTTTGCAAATACGAGCTCTAATCGAATTCTAGACCCTCCACGAAGCCCTTGCGGGTTTTTCTAGACCTCAGAAAACTCTCTTCTCTGAGTTCTTGGAGTACTTGTAGCTTCTACCACATAATTTCATACCCACAGAACCCCCTGAGGTCGGTGGCCAACCTGTGTGTCTTTATGTGTCTGTGTGTCTTCCTGGTCTCTTCACGTTCCTGTATCACCTTTCCTCAACTTTCTCCTCACTGAGAAAAACGGACATATGAAAAGCTGTTTCCATTTTCCTAGGACATCCTTCCACCCTCACGTATTAAATCGTCTGGGAAATTCCTACTTGGCCTTTACTTCTCATCTATAATGCTATTTCCCCCGTGAAACCCCAGCTACTTCCAAGTGACATAGAAGAGCTGTCTTCTGAGTTACAGGGGAGCTATAGCCCTCTAGTGCTTTATTCCTTCAAATCAATTATCTGATTCTATTGATATCGGCATATCTATTTCCTTGCTAAAGATTCCTAGTCACAGATGCAATCATTTGCATACTAAATTCTATACCTAGCACAAAATTGGCATTTAATGTTTGATTAAAAAAATCAGAATATATTTATTTACATGGCAATGAAAACATGCTGAGTTTTTTAAGCTTAAGTAATAAATATTAAGTTAAAAACTTAGAGAAAAGAATATTTACCAGGGAAGAAGATCTTGGATATCATAGGCATCGACTTAATTCCTACAGCAACTATAAAACAAGGTTAGAGAAAGACCAGGATGCATTTTATTTAAATATTATTATTTGCCTCAGGGGCCAGAGCCTTAAGCTTAGAGGTACGGTCTTATATCCAATATTCCCTTCTCGAGTTAGAGCCTCTTTCCCCTAATATTAGGACTGTATTGACCAACTTGCTATTATTCCTTTAGCTCATCAAACTTTCTCAAACCTACATTTTGGCATTTACTGTTTCTTTTACCCAAGAGGACACTCCACCCACTCCTCGTTGGATAATCTCACACTTATCTTCCCATAGAAAACATCTTTTGGGAATATTTGTGACAACTTGTCTTATTTCATCTCTACTTGACATCTTTCATGCTTCCAAAACCCTGTATGCATAATTTTTATCACAGCATATAATGCCTGGCATAGAAAGGAACTCTTTGACTCTCTCCCTGTCTAGATGATGGACTACATAAAAGCAAAGGATTCACCTATTTCATGTATAAGTTTTAAAGCTTAGCAATGTTTAGCACTTTTTTGTGGAACAAGTATATCCTCATCCATTTGAAATCTAGCAGAGAGAAGAAAAAGAAGGGAGGGGAATAGAAAGACACAAAGATACTTTTTAGTTAGTATTATAGATATCAATTAATTTCTGTTCATTAGAAGATTCGGAAGTAAGCAGCATGGTCAGAGCTATGTCCTTTTTTCTGCTTGTGAGCAAGGTTGTGGAAACATGAGGTGTTTCTACAGCAAACTTTGTGACTGGTCTACGATTTCCTGGGTGTCAAGAGTCAATGCCAAGGCTGAAGCTTTGGGACTCTGCTTTCTGCTGTCATTCTTATCCTTAGTGTTGGAATGCACTTGCAGTGACAGCAGTGCCAGTTTCTTAACTCTCTCTGTGTAATTGTCCAGGAATTATCCTTGAACTGAAGCTCAACACTTGAGAGCAGCTTCCTGGTAGAGTCAAGCTGCAATCAGTCCTAGGGGTCCAGCCTCCAGCCCTCTCCTTTATCACTTTCGGTAATGGTTTAAGAACATAATGTTCCACATTAAAATCCCAGTTACTTAAAATACATACAGCGGTAGTTTCTATTTCCTATAGCTCATCCTGAGAGATGAGTAAGAGGGAAGAAGGGGAGGGCAGGGAGAGAAAGAGAAAGGGAAGGAGAGAGAAAAACTACAAGGAACTCCTAGCACCTAACAACCCGATTCCAGTCCCTACACTAGGAGACCTGACCAATGCTACCTCGCCTGGCTTCTGACCCAACTCTCTTGAGTTTCTGTCTGGAAAAGCTCTGGGCTGTGATAAGCATCTACTGTCTGTGCTAGTCAACACCTGATAAAGCTACCCAGGGAATTTATGAGAAATGAGTTATGATTGTGAATCCTTCCTCTGTCCTCTGAGATGGTTGTGTATTTCCTTCAACTCAGGAGTCTCTTTCTCAGGGCCTGAAGGGTCTTCCTTCACAAGGTAATAGGCACTTTCACATTAGTAGTGAGTATACTGGATGCTTTGAGAGAAAAACACAATTTCACTCACGGGGGGTGGGGGCGGAGGGAGGGGCTTTGGTAAGCTCGCACCTAACAGTGCCATGTAGGGGTACATGGCACACCTCTGGGTGAAGTGCGCAACTGCAACTTGGACTTTACCTAACAAAAGCAAACCATGTCATCTAATCATTTTTGCCCTTATTTTAATCTGAAATTTTTAAAAAGTATAGTAGGAAGGATAAGGCCTCTGTCTCTCAGACTGTGAGGGGACAGAATCCTAATTTGTATTACTGCCAACCAGCAAACCCTGCCAGCCTGATCATATGTACACTAACCAACCCTTTGCAATGTGTCACTTTCCTAGCCCTACTTAAGCCTTCATTTTCTCCCTGTACCCACTCACTCATTTTTTTCTTTAAAATGTCCAGTTACCACTGTGCAAATCAGAACAGAGCTCAGCTCTTTATCAGTGGTCATGGAATAAAATCTGTTTTTATTGTTTTAACTAATGTCTGGCTTTGTTTATTTGTGACAAAAGATTTGTCCTTTCCTTCTTTTTCTTCTACTTTTGTGAGATCCACTATATCTAACTGAATCATAATTTATTTTTTCCATTAAAACTTTATATTGGCCCATTTTTAATTATAAAAATTATCAAATGTAATGATTTGCTATGGGTGGTTATAAAATAACATTTCCTATAACTGTGTACATTTTAATGGAGGAGATATTTCCTCTCTCCAAAATATTTTTCCTGTGGTTTTACCTAAAGCCCAATAGACTAGATAAATACCTCAAGTTGCATTCAATATTATGAATCAATCTTGTAAAGGCTAGAAAATCCTACTCTACTTAAATTTTCAGGCTTAGTGTTAATGAACTATGTGTCTCCAAAATTCATCTGCATAGCTATGATTTAGTGTAGGACTATAAACTACAAAACAAGCTAACACTACTAAAGTCATTTTTGCCAGTTGGCACCAAAAAACAAAAGATTTCCCATTGATGCTTCAAATGGGAAATTGCCTGGAGTAGGGACAGACTACAAAAGATTCATTCTTTCTTAGCCTCTGATTAAACAGAAACATTTCAGAGCTTGAATCCTTTGAAATGCATTTATTATGTTACCTTGTTATCATCCTCATTTCATGTAACTTAAGTTTTGCTTTTGCAGGAAATGAGCAGTCAAACACGCAGAGTCCCATGATTTGGTTCAGGTCTATGGATGGGATAAAAAACATTTGTTTAAGAGCTGTAGATACTTTGCATTTTAAGAGTACTGTACTTGTAAATGTGTCTGACTTGGAAGAAAAAAACTGCTGACAGGTGTGGTTATGGGTTAAGCTTTAAGAATGCTAGAGAAGTTCCCCTGTTGACTAAGTGCCAATTCACTGTAGCCCCAGAGAGTTACCCTGCGGACATCCCCTTTGAACTTCTTTTCTCCATAAGGGTTCATGCAAAGAACTGTAATGTCTTGTATGATTTTTCCTAGAACAAAAGCACCTCCAAGGACAACTTAAAAAATTCCAGTGATAATAACCTTATTACCATTTTCTTATTATTCTCAATCATTGCTAATAAGGAGCCCATGAAAGGTTAACAACCTGGAATTGGGTGCTATGACCTGGGAATCCATAGAGATCATTTAATGCCTACTTCATTCACTCCCAGTGAAGCCTAGCAAATTCTCCATTTCTAAAAGAAAATGGTAAACTTTCCCCACTTCTAACCTCCTAGGAATAACAAGGAGACACAGAAGAGAAACTGTACCAAAATATATTAAGTCTTTGGTGGAGATTAATATTTTTAGCTACAATATTAGGATTATAATGCTACTTATTTGGAATAATAATATTATAAAAAACATAATACTTTACAAGTTTATAATAGGAGACGGAAGGTAGGCTTTTGTAACTATGAAGACCATACTTCCAATCATGCAAATTCTTTCTTAACCTAAATATTTCTTTCATTTCTGTGCGATCTCGATCAGACTTTCAACTACTGAGGACATTTTCTGTACTATGAAATTTAGCCAAAATGACTGATGGGACTGTATCAGTTTTTAAGAATTTTTCAATGAGCATACCGACTACTTCAATCCCTATCCTTTCCTCTTTTTAAAGTCAAGGCAGTTTAAAGAAAATATGCATGTACAAAAAAAAAATGATATGGTCAAAACTAAGAGCTTGACACAGAAGACATGATGAGCTGAAGCTGATGCCTTTCTTAGTATGATCCCTGATAGAAAACACATTGGACATTTGTATCAAAATCAAGAGATGAGATGGTAACCAAGCAAAGAAGGTAACAACCAGGAACAGATGGCAACCTGCAGAGGGACCTTTCCATGTGAAGACGGCTTGAACAGCTTAGAGTGCTGTGTAACTGAGTAAACTCATGAGGGGAGCTTGGAACCTCCCCGTGGTAAGTTACGTAGAATGATTTCAGCCCTTTAAGGTGGCTTCTAATGGATCCGAGCACTTTATGGTTCCCCTTTAGGCTCCATTTAAATAATATCACAGAGACTTTCATTACTGTCTGAAATGCCGATTTCCATACTCTCTGTACAGTCTTCATAAAGTAATGACTCACTTTTGAAGTAGATGCCAGTACTTCCTTAGTTTCCCTTTTGAATGTGGTTAGTGATAGATATGCCTGCAGATCCCACAGTAGATGGAAGATGTTGAGAAATGTTTTGTGCAAGTTCATGTCTATTATCACTTTTCTTGAGTAACAGAAATATGTACTTTATTTTCAATTAAACGTAAACCATTGTAGCCTATTATTGCTGGAAGCATTTTGTTGCAAAATATTAATAAAAAAATTAAAAGTATATTTATATCATATGATAAGTTAAAAAACACTTGCAAAAGCATTGAAACTACCTCCTGCACATTCTTCCGCAGGAGTGCTCAGCTTCTATTTCCTGGCTATGTACAATTCATCATTTCCCACATTTCCCCATGACTCCACCACATTAGTTTCTTTTTTATTTTACTTTAATGCAACAGCTACTAAGAGTGCTTTATTAAAAATAAAAAAAAAATCTGACCCAAATGCTAACCCAGAAGGGATGATTGGACATAAATATAAAACATAAACCACAACCATCTTAAGCAAGCCAGCAATGAATGTAGGAGAAAAGTCATAAAATTAATATTGGGATGAAATCACAAATGAGATAAATGTAAAAGTGGGCATTTAAAACTCTAATTTTACTTTTTTTCATATTTTATTTTTTCAAAAAATATTAGAATATCTTGAACAGATACAAAAATTTTAATTACAGCAAATAGCCATGTTTTTATTAGCCAAATTTAATAGATGCTAGTTTTCTCATACTTATACAAGACAATTTTAAAATAAAAAATATTTGGATCCAAACATTTACTTTCCTCCATCCCAGAGAGAAATATTGCACTACAGTTAATGTGCATTTTTTCTATTAGTTAACTTTTGCCATAAAAAACACTATGTAACAAAGTGCCCCCAAACTCAGTGGCTTAAAACTATAACCTTTTGTTCTCATTGACCAAAATGAAAGCTGAGGACTTAGCCAATCTAGGCTGGGATCTAGGGGCTAACTTTGCAAATCTCCATTTATATATATGTGGGTTAGTTAGAACTTTGCAAATCTCCATTCATATATGTGTGGGCTAGTTAGAACTTTGCAAATCTCCATTCGTACACGTGAGGGTTAGTTAGGAGGCAGATGGTTAAGTCTGGCAAGGGCCATTTGACTCTGTTCCATGTGGCTTTTTCGAGGAGCAGCCCCTGCCTTAGGTATGTTTTGTTCCCCCAGACCCCAGCAGAACAGGAGGATAAGAAAATAAGAACTACCAAAGCCCCATGAGACCTAGGCGCAGAACTGTCATACCACCTTTTCTAATTCATGCTTTTGCCCAAAGCAAGCCTCGTGGCTAAATCCAAAACCATAAGAAGGAAAATGCAGCCCACGTGTACAGAGAGGGTGCATGTGTACATAGTATAAGTTATAAGTCAAAAGGCTGATTATGAGTAAGGGCTGAAAAAATGGGGCCCCAAATGCAGTCAATCTCAACTCCCACCTTTTCATACTTATCGGTCTATATCCATAATTAATAAATTAATAATTTGAATACTTTTGACTTTTAAAATTTGTATTTAAATGATACACATTTTACTTAACCTTAATGTACTTTGCCTTTTTTAATCATTTTGTTTGCAGTGATTACCTAAGTAGATCGTTAAATGTAGATTGCTTTCTACTCCTGAATTTTTTACATTATATAAATATGTAATTTATTTATAATACTTGTTAAACATGTAAGTTGTTTATAATTTTTTATTATTATTGAAATGAATACAATGAAAGTCTCGGATGTGTCTCCCCATGCAAGAGTATAAGGATTTCTCTAGAAAATAAAATTCCTATCTTAGGGTGAGTGCTTTTTTTACAGTCAAGATCAATGCTGTCCCATAGCAATGTAATGTGACCTGCAAATGTAATTTTAAATTCTCAAACTTCCATGTTAAAAAATTAAAAATCCAATGTATTAAACATGTTTAATAATACTGCTTATTGAAAACATTATATTCAAAATATAACCAAAACATAAAATTATCAATGTGATAGCTTACCTTCTTTTTTTGAACACTAATGTCTATTTTATACTTATAACTCAGCTTGACACATTTCAAGGGTTCAACAGGTGCTTCTGACTAACAGCTACCCTCTTAGACAGAATGATGCTAGATTTTAAATTACTTGCCAAGTGTTAGAACCAGTATGTGAGCATTCCAATTGTACATCCTGATCTACAGTGGCATAATAGATATTTTCCATTTTTTGCCAGCCTTAAGATTAAGCAGAAAAATAATTCTAGTGGAAAAACCAACTAAATCTGATTCAACTCTGTAGTTCAGTTAATTGTATTATACCAGTGGTAATTTCTGAGTTCTGCCAGTTGGAAAGAACAGTTACAGAAGATGTGAAAATTACAAGAAGTAAATGAAAATTATACATGAACTCTGTGCAATCTTTGCATGTCTTCTAAAAATCTGACATTATATCAAAGCAAAAGTATAGAAAAACTCTAAATGAAGTTGAACTTCATTTCCCCCTACAGATAGGTCACCGGGAATCCACTTAATCGAGCTCCCTGGAGCACAGTTTCTGATGTGCAGATTGAAAGGTTTTTATTTAAACTATAGTAGTAGATGAAAAAGTCTACAGTTGCCACTCTCAGTTAATTCACTGGTAATTATCCAGAATGACCAGACCATTCCGTGTCAATGAATACCGGGAGCAAGGTAAAAAGAGGAAGTAAGCAACCCTGGGAAATGAACTTGACATCTCTGGTGTGAGTTCTTCATCTTTTTCAGGTTATATCACTTTTCTGTACTTCTTTAATAGCATTGATTTTATTCTGCTGTGCAGTTCATGTAATTAATTGTGCAATTAGCATGCTGTACATTTTCTACTGGGTAAATAATGAAAAAAAAAATCTTAAACTGAATAGATGATGACAGTAACATTCTAATCCTTCAGAATTTACACTAGAAAGTTAAAATAACATACTCTTCCTTTCACTTGAACTGATCCTTTACCATAAAATTTTGTCTTTTCCCCACACTATTCCTCAGAAGTCTTCAAAATAACTTCTTAGTAACTAAAGGTTTTAACTGAAAAAAATTTAAATTAAATAAGCAAAAATTCTTTGACCTAGGCCTGTGTCTGCCCTACTTATAGTTCCTTAGAAATTGTGAGCCTTTTTTGAACCATCTGAAGGCTGCTGTGAAGACAGGCAGAGAGGCTTTTGTGAGGATGCTGTGGTTTTTCTTGAGTTTTAGCCTTGGACACCCACACCAGTAGCACTTTCAGAGCTGAGATTTACCTACAGAACTTTTTTTTTTCACAATAATTTTTGCTTTTATTGAAGTCAAAATATTTTAAAATTTCTCTTAAGATTTATTCTTTGACTTATTATTCAAAAGTATGATTTTAATCTCTAAGTATTTGGAAGTTTTTTAGATATCTGGATTTATGTTATTTTTATTAAATCACAGCTATGTACATTAAGACAATCATGGGGTACAATGAGCTGGTTTTATACACAATTTGAAATATTTTCATCAAACTGGTTAATATAGCCTTCATGGCATTTTCTTAGTTACTGTGTTAAGACATTTATATTCTACATTTAGTAAGTTTCCCTGTACCCTTGTAAGATGCATTGTAGGTGTGGTCCTACCAATTACTCTCCCTCTACCCATCCTCCCCTCCCCTCCCTTGCCCCTTTCCCTATATTCTGTGCTATAATTGGGTTATAGTTTTCATATGAAAGCTATAAATTAGTTTCATAGTAGGGCTGAGTACATTGGATACTTTTTCTTTCATTCTTGAGATACTTTGCTAAGAAGAATATGTTCCAGCTCCATCCATGTAAACATAAAAGAGGTAAAGTCTCCATCTGTCTTTAAGGCTGTATAATATTCCATGGTGTACACATACCACAATTTATTAATCCATTCGTGGATTGATGGGCACTTGGGTTTCTTCCATGACTTAGCAATTGTGAATTGGGCTGCAATGAACATTCTGGTACAGATGTCTTTGTTATAATGTGATTTTTGGTCTTCTGGATATATACCTAGTTGAGGAATTATAGGATCGAATGGCAGGTCTATTTTTAGATCTCTAAGTATTGTCCAAACATCTTTCCAAAAGGAACGTATTAGTTTGCATTCCCACCAGCAATGTAGAAGTGTTCCCTTTTCTCCACATCCAGGCCAATATCTCTGATTTGGGGATTTTGTGATATGGGCTAATCTTACTGGAGTTAGATGATATCTCAAAGTAGTTTTGATTTTCATTTTTCTGATGATTAAGGAGGAGGACTCCCCAGGCAATTGAAGCAGCAGCAAAAATACACTACTAGGACCTGATCAAACTAAAACGCTTCTGCACAGCCAGGAACACAGTAAGTAAAGCAAGCAGACAGACCTCAGAATAGAAGATATTTGCAGATTATGTGTCCGAGAAAGGTTTAATAACCAGAATCCACAGAGAACTCAAATGTATTAGCAAGGAAAGAACAAGTGATTCCATCTCAGGGTGGGCAAGGAACTTGAAGAGAAACTTCTCTGAAGAAGACAGGCGCATGACCTACAGATACGGAGTTTTAACAAGTGTACTTTCCTCTGGTTCTTTACTCTTCCTCTAGTTAGCCTTTAAGAGATACTTCCAATTCATATGATAATTTAGCTTTCACTTAACAAATTCTCAATTTGAACTCACAGTTATAATAAATATCCAAGTAAATTTACTTTTAAGATGAGCTGTAGAATGTCCAAAAACTAGTAACTGTTCAGACTAATCATTATAAGGGGCTAGTGCAGCATGGAGGTTATAACTCTGCCCTAAAGTATCTCTCCTGTAACTATCACAGTAATTTATGGAAACAGTACATGGGGAATATGTGTTTTAATTGTACACATACCCAGGATTTCCACTGAAGACAAACATGGTGATGAGAGCTAGAAAAGCGTTGTGCAGAGAGAAGCAGGGGATTTACAAGTCAATTTTTATTTAATTCATAATGGTATCTATGACTTAAGTTGGAATTTTTCAGTCTCAATTTTCAAGGTTAAGGTTTTCAGTAGCATTTCCTCCTCAGCTAAAAAGACATAATTCCCAAACATTGATCACATACTTAGGATGCAGCCTTGTGTCTGTGGCTACAGTGTCATTTTCAAGAGCTGTGTGAGCCCTGACTTGAGGTTTACAGCCTGTGCATTCAGCCAAAGCTCTGAAGCTTCAACACTGAGTAAAGAATGCTCAGATGGAAGTAAAAGAGCAAATATCTGTCTTGATCAATGCAGCTGATGACTAATTGTGGTCACTAGATTTTTCCACCAGCATGTTCTGAAGTTTTAGAGACACTTATTTAGACAAAGAGATAGGATGCTAGAAGCTGCCACCATCCTAAAGGAGAACTTGAGAAACTGTCAGCTGCAACACTTCCCTCATATCAAATGCCACTAGGGAAGTTCAAGAGTAAGACTGAGAAGGAGAATTGACCCCTGAGGACAAAGCAGCCTATTCGCCAAGAACATGTTCTGTACATGCAGTATTGAGGTCTGCGTCACAGAAATTTCATCTCAGTGTATAGGACAAGATGGCCAGGTGTTAGTACTCCAGAATAACCCACTGCCACTTCTCCATCAGGTTTTTTCAGCTGACTCAAAGCCATGCTTTGCCAGCATGTGTATGTTTTAAACAGTCAAGGGAAATGCCCTAGAAAAATTTTATATAATCTTAGTTCTGATAAGAGGCTATTGAAGACATTCATTGATGAGCTACTAAAAACATCTTTTATCACTCTTAGGATAGAAGATGACGGACATATCACTCAAGGATGTGCCTTGGGAGCAGATGCTTCTGCAGTTTGGCTCTTTTAAGTAAAAACTCAAGCAAAAACGTCCAGATATGGAGATGGTTATTATCTGTAGCCATCAATGTGCTGATGCTTTTGTACCAATTAAATTCTAGTACTTAAAAACTTACCATGCCTTAGATTGTCTACTTCATAGATAATGGAATCAGGAGACCCATGTCCTGGCTCAATCGTGATAGAGTCAATGGAATAGATGAAGAAAATAGGTATAGTAGACAGCCATTGCATCAAATCCAGGGCTAAGAAGTTTAGACTGAAAACTTGCTAATTGTGTGACATCAGGAAACGTATTCAACTTTCCAAACTAGCTCATTGGTGATATGGAGATTAAAGTGTCCCTTCCTCCTAGGGTTGCTGTGAGGATTGGTGAATGTACAGAAAAGATAGCACATAATGAGTTCTCAATATATGTATGTCTCATTAGATTTGTGATCTTAAGTTTTTAAAAAATCTCTGAGCCTAAATATTCCACTTTTAGATAACAATATCTATCTTATAATCGTGTACTATACTTCTTCTTTAGGAAAAGCATAATATGGCAAGGGGGAAATGTAAATGAAGTAGATTGTTTTGCTATGTCCTTTGATATATGAAAGAGGAAACACAGGGAAAGCATAAATAGCGTTCAGTTTCATGTCAGCATTCATGATAAATACGAGAATGCATGATTATATTAGTAAAGATGACTGAGCATTTGATTGAATGTGGATATCCTCCCATCACAGAGTTTTAAGTATATCACGTGAAAAATAATCAGCTATTGATTCCTGGAAATGGCCACATTGGTATGAAGCAGTGTGCAGGGCGCCCTGCCTAGTTATTTTGTACATCTTTCTTATCTTTTTTTGAACCTATTTCCTGCACGGCAAGAAACTGACACAGGATGCTTATGAAACAAGATTTAATTCCTCAGTCCACATGTGTTACAGCTGAACATCAGAAAGCCCCTAGATTTCACAGAACTAAATTTTATATTTTTCTAATGGAAACCCCCATGATGTGTAAGGTTCTCATAAACTGCTTTGGGATCATATTATTAAAGTCAGTCCCATACTTCTCTCCCAGTTTACTATCATTAAAGTAGATTTGATGTCTCATGTTTTCACTCTAGCACAAAGTAGTGCTCTACTAAGTGATTTTGAAACATTATCTTTAAAAACAACATGCTTATTGGGTGGTGCCTGTGGCTTAAAGGAGTAGGGTGTTGGCCCCACATGCCAGAGACAGCGGGTTCAAACCTAGCCCCAGCCAAAAACTGCAAAAAAAAAAAAAAATGCTTATTAAGAATCTCTCCACACTAAAATTTATAAATTATACTTACAATAGTTATATAATAAGGGAATTTGAAATCTAAAAAATAGAATGATGTTTTTATCAGGCATGTTCAATGAGGCATATAACTCACAAACTTAATCTTAAAAATCTCATAGGATGATACATTGTCATGATAATTTTGAACTGAACCAAAGCTAACCTTTCTGAATCATACTTGAAAATTAGAAGTTCTTCGTATGCTGTTAAAAGCTACATTCTTAATATACTGATGAAAATTTCTGTGAGGAAATCTGTCTAGGGAAAGAAAGCAATCGATTAAGTCTATAGAAGGATGGAAGGGAAAAAAGAATACCTAACTTACAGCCTTGGAGCTTCAAATATTCCAGGAAAGAGATTTGCGTGTGACCTATTAGTTCTAAGAAGGTGAGAGAAGCCACAAGCCAGAGTCCAACTTGGGAAAGACACAGATGTAAAAAAGAAGCCACCAGGATACCCCCCAGGACTACCCAAGTAGGAGAATCATTTGATCTGGGTGGGAAAGGTCCTCTCTTTGCTCTACTAGGGAAGTCTTCCAGGTGTACCATGCGCAATACACTTGGAGGAAATGGTACCTTGAAGTAGTGACAGCTTTCACCATGTATGTACCTATGAAGCAGAGATTTTAAGAAGCAGCTTAGAACAATAGAACTAGAATGAACTTACAAGTCAGGCTTCAGTTCTATTCTCAGTTCTGACATATTGGGTTGGAAAAGTTAATGTCTTTGAAACTCAGTTGTCAAATTTTTTAAATGGGGATAATGACATTTTTCTTAAAAGATTATGTATGGGGCTCAGCGCCTGTAGCTCAGTGGGTAGGGCACCAGGCACATACACTTGGGCTGGTGGGTTTGAACCCGGCCTGGGACCTGCTAAACAACAATAACAACTGCAACAAAAAAGTAGCCGAGCGTTGTGGTGGGCGTCCATAGTCACAGCTACTTGGGAGGCTGAGGCAAGAGAATCACTTAAGCCCAAGAGTTTGAGATTGCTGTGAGCTGTAATGCCACAGCACTCCACCGAGGGTGACATAGTGTGAGACTCTGTCTCCAAAAAAAAAAAAGCGGGGGGGGGATTATATATGGTAAAGATTAGATCAAGTAACCTAAAATATCTAAGGTGTTTTATATCTGTTTTCTAAGCATATTTATCATTGGCTATCATGATTATTTTTATTCATAGTGTAAAGTGTATTTAAACTAAACTTGAAGTGAAAAATGAACTGTGAGTGTTTCTTAGGGTAATATTTCCTTTTAATCAGTGGTGGATGTAACCATTGCAAACTTAACACAGCAAACTATACTTGCATGAGCATAACAGAAAGTCTCCTGATTATCAGGCTCTTCTAAACCACTTTACTTCCCTGAATTTATTCCTTTCCAGATCATACCCTTAAAGTGTCACTGCAAGGATCAGTCTCTTGAAAGTAATTTTAATTTTCAGATGCTTACACTACATCAAGATCATTTTTAATAAATGATAATTTAAATGATATATGAAAGAGGAAACACAGAAGCAAATCATTAATAAATGATAAATAATAAAGTGGTTTTTGACAAAACCACTCTAAATATATTGTGTTTCTTCAATAAATCATAAGAAGGGATAACTGGCATAATTAATTATACTGATGAATGTCTAGCTTTATCTGTGATACATCCAAACTTGAAAGTAATCATTTGACATGCATACTCTGACGAAGCAAACAATACTTCCTTAACCATGTTCACAGTTTTAAATGATGGAAGTGTGGTCTAGAGGTTAGGACAAGTGGTTGGAAGTCACACTCTCAAGACTCTTCACTGACTCTGATGGTGACGTGTTGCTTGACTTCAGACTAGTCATTTGACAAGCCGCGAGCCAGTCCCTTTATTTCAGTCACTTCTTCTAAACCTCAAATGCCTCAAAGGTCTAAACCTCTAGACCTCTAGAAGCAAAGTCTAACATTGTGGCTTTCAAAACTATGCAACTCTAGATTATTTGATATCTGTATAATCATTCTATCGCGTTCATCAATAAATGCAATAAAGCTAGTATAATAGCAGGTCAAAATAATACACAGATGGATATATAAATGAAGAATAAAATTTTGATATGAATGAGTGACTATCAATATATAATTTCAAAACAAGAAGGAGGTAGTTAGGGCTAGGAAATAATGATACCAATATAAAAAGGACACAAAAACTATGGTCACAGAATTTGAGATTGTCATTATACCAGAGATTTCTCTATTCAAAAAATTACTATTCTAAGTCTTTCAAGGCATCTGAAAAGAAAGAAGAGTGATTCATGACAGATGGCAAGCAAACAAAGTAAGCCTTATAATTTACAGCCTGGAGAAATGTCTAGGCTATGGTATAAGATAAAGGAACCCAGGCAGAATCCAGCCATCTTCACAGGTTAAAGAGGCAAAACCAGAAGTTCAAGGAGATCAAAGCAGATATCAGCAGAAAAACATACCAGAAAAGAACAAACTATATAGAGAAAGAATGCCAGAATTTGCAGAGGGTTCCATTTCAGTATGCAGTTGAATTCTGATTAGTATTTATCTATGATAAAACTACCAGGAGCCAAATAAAGAATGACTTGAATGGATTAGAGGAAACAATGCTCACATGTCACAAAGGAATGAGATTTGTTCCAAAATCAGAGTGAAAATTCAAAGTATTAGGTAGAGTATTAGGTGAAGAGCTTCACCTCACTAGTGGGCAAAAAATTAACCTTTGGTGAAATCTTACTTTGATCCCACCTAACAAGCTTGACCTGAAATAAAAATAAACATATTTTTAAGTAACTTAACCATGCCCCAATAATAAGCATAAGAATATTTATAGGAATGCAAGAATATCTAGCACCTCAAAAAGTAAAATATGTAATACTTGCATCAAATTGAAAATTACCAGGCTTGAAAAGAAGGCCAGACCATATAATCTATAATGAAGAGAAAGACCCATCAATTAGCACTTCCTCAGTAATTACACACATAAGACAATTAGTGGACAATGACATCAAAACAGTAATTATAACTGTATCTCTTATGTTCAGGAAGTTGGAAGAACTTGTTTCATCCATGTAGAGACGGAAACTACAATGTTTAAAATGAAAAATGCATTGGATGGAATAAATGTCATATCAAACAATACAGAAGAAAATGTTAGAGAACTTGAAGACATGGTAATAGAAACCACACAAATGAAAAACACAGGGAGAAAAGTGACTTTGAAAAATAGAAAGAAAAGACCCCATGAGGGAAGCAGAGACAGAGGGAGGGCGCTGCAGCATGGGCTGAGAAGACGGAGGAAGCCACAGTGAGCCAAGAAATGCAAGGAATATAGCTCTGGAGCAGTGATTTTCAACTGGTGTGCCCTGAGAGGATCTTAGATGTGTGTGAAAAGTTTTAAAAATCATAAATTATTTTTGAAAGTTCTAGGTATAGTAAGTATATATATATTTTGTTTTTACCCTTTTCTTTGTTCAACACTATTTAAGCATACCAGAGAGGTTTAACTTACAGGTTCAAGTGTGCTGTGAGATAAAAATGGCTGAAAAGCACCGCTCTGGATGATGGAAGAGGCTCGGCAACTGATTCTCCCCTGGAGTCTCTGGAAAGAGCACAACCCTGCCTACACCTTGATGTCACCTCAGAGAAACTCACTTTAGACTTCTGATCTCCAGATCTGCAAGAGAATGAAGGTACGCTATTTTAAGCCACTAAGGGTATAGTTCACTTGTTAAATTGTAATAGAAAACTAATATACTATTAAAAATAAAATAAAGTTAGTATACATTGGACCTGTAAATACTGTAGAACCTCTGTAAGTTGACCACCCAAGGGACTGTAACAAACTGGCCAACATACCGAGGTGGTCAACATAAGAAACTAGGCCTACTGTACTGATACATGTGATGCACGTCTGGTTTATAAAAATTAGGTCAAAAAAATAGAAAGAAAAAGAAATAAAGAACATTACAAAAAGAACCAACCAGAAGAAAGCTGTAATACAAATTTAAGCAATCAAATACAATAGCATCTCCGTAATACAGCCAAGGGACTATAACAAGGGTCAACATGCAGAGGTGGCCAATTTACAGTACTAAGCCTACTGTTCTGATATGTACACATCATATATGTCCATTCTATGAAGATTAGGTGACCTTAAGAAATTGGCCAATGTAGGGATGTGGTCAACTATGGAGGATCTACTGTATATAATGAAGTCTTCAAAGGAGAGAAGAGGGGAAAGAAAATAAAGACTATTTGAAGAAATAATTGGTGAAAAATTTATAAATTTATAAGTCCATAAAGTAGAGTAATAAAATTTGAAGGTAGGCAGTTAAATATTAAAAATGTTTAACTATCAGCCCCAAGTCCAATGTTTAAATAATAAAATGAAAAAATAGATTTCTTATAAGCCAACAAAAGAAGTGACATAGAATCATAAAGATCACATTAATCCTTTCTAAGGTAGAAAAATAGGAGAAAGGAAGAATAGATGGGACAAATAGAAAACAAATACCAAGATGGTAGATTTAGCTCCAACAATCTTTATAATTACCTTAAATATGAATGATCTAAATACCCCAAGTTAAAAAGCATAGCTTGTAAAATTGTACAAAAAAAGCAAGATCCAACTATATGATGTCCACAAGAAGCACACTTTAAAATTGATAAATGTAATAAAATGATATAGAAAGAAATACTATGCTAACACTAACCTAAAGAAAACTGCTGTGGTTATATTGTCAAACAAAGCAGATTTTAGAGTGGAAAATATTATAGCAATAAAGAAGACCATTTCATAATTATGAAGATTCTATTTTATCCAAAGGAGCTAACAATTATAAATGTTTATTCAAAAAATAAGAAAGATTCAAAAAAATTAAATGAAAACTGATAAAACTTCAAGAAGAGATAAATTCAAAACTATACTTGGAGAAATCTCTATGAGTTATTGAATGAGCAATTAGACAGTTAAGTCATAAAGATATAAAAGACAAACATGATTATCAACCAACTTGAGCTAACAGACATTTATAGAACACTCCTCCTAACAACAAAAGACTATACAAGCATACCTCAAAGATGTGGCAGGTGTGGTTACAGAACACCACAATAAAGCAAATATCACAATGAAGTGAGTCACATTAAATTTTTGGTTTCCCAGTGTATATAAAAATTATGTTTACACTATACTGGCGTATATTAAGTGTGTAACAACACTATGTCTAAAAAAATAATGTACACATCTTAATTTAAAACATTTTATTGCTAAAAATGCTAATGATCATCTTAGCCTTCAGTGAATGATAACCTTTCTGTTGGTGTACAGTCTTGCCTTGATCTTGATGCTGCTAACTGACTGGGTGGTGGTTACTGAAGGTTGGGGTGGCTGTAGTTATACCTGAAAATAAGACAGAGTGAAGTTTGATGCATCATTTGAATCTTCCTTTCATGAAAGATTTCTCTGTAGCACATGATGACATTTGAGAGCATTTTACCCACAGTAGAACTTCTTTCAAAATTGGAATCAATCTTCACAAGCCTTGCTCTTTCCTTGTCAACTAAGTTTATGTAATATTCTAAATTCTGTGTTGACCTTTCAAAAAATGTTCATTGCTTCTTCAGCAGGAGTAGATTTCATCTTAAGAAACCACTTTCTTTGCTCATCCATAAGAGGCAACTCCTCTCCCATTCAAGGTATATAATGAGGATACATCAATTCAGTCACATCTTCAGAGTCAACTTCTACTTATAAGAACTCTTACTATTTCCATCACATCTGCAGTGACTTCTTCCACTGAAGTCTTGAATACCTCAAAGTCATCCATAAGGCTTATAATCAACTTCTTCTAATCTCTTGTTAATGTTGATAGTTGGACTTCCTTCAAAGAATCATGAATGTTCTTAATGGAATCTAGAATGGTAAATCCTTTCCAGACAGTTTTCAATTTACTTTGTCTGGATCCACCAGAGGAATCACAATCTATGGTGGCTTAGCTCTACAAAATGTATTTATTAAGTAACAAGACTTGAAAGACAAAATTACTCCTGATCCATGGGCTGCAGAATGGATATTATATTAGCAGGCATGAAAAACAATATTCATCTCCTTGGACATCTCCATCAGAGCTTTTGGGTTAATGAGGAAAAATATTATGAAAGGAATCTTTTTTTTTTTTTAAAGTAGTTCTCAACAGTGGGCTTAAAATAGTCAGTAAACCATGTTACAAACAGATGTGCTATTCTCTAGGCTTTGTTGTTCTATTTCTAGAGCACAGGCATGGTAGATTTAGCATAATTTAAATGCTCTGTATTTGGGGAATGGTAAATAATCACTGGCGTCAGCTTAACATCACCACCTTAGCTGCTAACAAGAGAGTCAGGCTGTCCTTTGAAGCTTTTAAGCCAGACATTGACTTCTCTCCAGCTAAAGTCCCAGTGACATTGTCTTCTACTATAAAGCCATTTCATCTACATTTAAAATCTGTTGTTCAGTATAGCCACCTTTATCAACTACGTTAGCCAGGGCATCTGGATAACTTGCTGCAGCCTCTATGTTAGCACATGCTTTTTTCTTTTTTGTTATGATGATAGCTTCTTTTCTTAACCTCATGAATCAACCTCAAACTTTTCTTCTGCAGCTTCCCCACTTCTGTCAGCCTTCATAGAACTGAAGAGGGTTAGGGCCTTGCTCTGGATTAGGCTCTGGCTTAAGCAAATGTAGCTGGTTTGATTTTCTACCCTAAAACTTTCTACTTATCAGTAATAAGGCTATTTTGCTTTCTTATTATTTGTGTTTTCACGGGAGTAGCACTTTTTTTATTTCTTTTAAGAACTTTTCTTTTGCATTCACAAGTTGGCCAAATGTTTGACACAGAGACCTAGATTTAGGCCTATCTCAAATTTTAACGTTCCTTCTTCATGAAGCTTAACTATTTCTAGCTTTTGATTGAAAGTGAGAGTCACACAACTCTACCTTTTTTTTTTTTTAATTAAATCATAGCTGTGGACCTTAATGCAATCATGGGGTACAATGTGCTGGTTTCATATACAATCTGAAATATTTTCATCAAACTGGTTAACATGGCATTCATGGCACTTTCTTAGTTATTGTGTTAAGACCTTTATATTCTGCATTCAGTAAGTTTCACACAACTCTACTTTTCACTTGAACACTTAGAGACCATTGTAAGGTTATTAATTGGCCTGATCACAAAGTTGTTGTGCCTCAGAGAACGGAGACACCTAAAGAAGACAAGGAGAGACGAGGGAATGGGTGGTCAGTAGAGCAGTCAGAACATACACATTTACTGATTGAATTCACCAACTTATATGGACATGATTAGTGATACTCTAAAATAATTACAGTAGTGCCATCAAAGGTCACAGATCACAGATCAACATAACGGATCTAATAAGAATGAAAAATTTGAAATATTGCAAGGATTACCAAAACATGAACAGAGACATGAAGTATGCGCCTAATTTTGGAAAGAGATGCTAAGAGATTTGCTCTACAAACACAGTATTGCCACAGACTTTCAATGTACAAAAAACACAGTATCTGTGAAGTGCAATTAAATGTGATATTCCTGCACTTTCCTTACAAGAGCATACAGATCCATTTACCAAAATAGAACGTATTTGGAGCCATAAACTGCTCTGATACATTTTAAAATATTGAAATCATACAAAAGTAGGATTATATTAAAAATATGTAACAAAAGATCTTAAAAAAAAAAAACTCCAAGTATTTAGAAACCAAATAAGACACTGCTAAATAAACTATAGGTCAAAGAAGATATTTTAAAAAGGAAGTTAAAAAAGTATTTTGAACAGAGTAAAAATGAAAACACAACATATCAACATCTGCAGGATGTTGCCAATGTAGTACCTAGGGGGAAATTTATATGGTAGAAAATAAGAACGGTTTTAATTATTTTAGCTTTCACCTTAAGAAAGTAAGAAAGAAAAGCCTATGAAATCTTGTTAGAAGAAAAAAGAAAATAATAATAATCAGAGCAGAAATCAATAAAATACAAAACAGAAAATTAAGAAAACAAAAATTTGCTCTTTAAGAAGATAAATAAAATTTATTTTTAAAAAATATTAGGGGAACCACACCTATGGAGCATAATGCAAGTATAAGTTGGATCTATCAAGTGTAGAACCCCAATCTCTTAATGCTGTAATTGGGCAAAAGAGGTGAAAGCTATGTTGATTAGTAGCATGTAAGCACTCCAATTTGTACAAATAATCAACACATTGAATCCCACAATGGCATAAATGTATTTTTGATCTATGTACAAATGACTTAATTAAAAATATATATGTATATATATGTATATTACAGTACCATTCAAAAGAAATTAGCAAAACCAACTATTCTGTTTCTCATACTCCCTACCTACTAATAATTTTCATGTTTCCATATGGTTTTGCATAAACTCCCACTCCTATGATTATGATCAAATTATTTATTAGATTATGTATCATATAAAATTGTTAATATTCAATAATTCTTGATTTATAAAAATGCCAACTTCATATTTCATCTAATAGATATAATGTAAATATAAACCTATTAGATGGTCTATGAAGTTACACTGTTGATTAATGGCACAGGAGGACTATGGTGTGCCAACCATATTGCCAACCCCAGCTGCTGAAAGTATTGCCAACTAACATACCTCTTGGCTAAATGCCTTCTGGAGTATGTCCTCTGATAAAGAGAACTACCTCACCCAAGGTCCCACCTGCCTCTTAGTTATGGGAGGCAGCCTGCATCCCATAACTTTTCATTGAAAGATTTAAAGTCACAGCCCCCTTACTCAAGGTGGGTAAAATCTGAAGGACAGGCCTCACGTCAGGGATGACCACAGGATTGACTGAGGCCTTTCTTGTGACTTCACCTTGACCCAACCTCTGCCCAATTTCACTATCGTTGGCTCCCTGCAGGTGTGGAACCCAAAGGGTAACTTGCCAGGATCTCATAGCAATCTACCTAATATGTTTTCTATTAGAGATATCCTTTCTTCTGTTTCAAATGACTGAAAGCAGTAATTAAGACTAAGCTTCACAGGAGAGACTAGAGAGCATGTTTGTGTGTCGGTGTGTCCCTTTACCACTATCTCTGAAAAGAAAATTAGAGTCAGACCCCAAGATATGAAAACCTAAATTTGTATAGAGTAACAGAGAAGCCTTAACCACTGGGATATAAAACCTCATATCATTAAGAACAAAAACATCGGGGGGAGGAGGGATGCTTCAGATACAACATTTTTATTTCTTTCTCTCAAAATATAAAGTTGTGTTTGTTTGTTTTCTTTCTTTAAAAGGGAAAAGGGTAGAAAATGAAAGTGAAACTAAAGGAAATGCGAAGTTTTCCCCAAGAAGGCCTTGCTAGAGATAGAGCACTGTCAGTCCCCAGACTGCTGGGGGATGGGGATGAGCTGGGAGCAGACACCGCTGAGTTAGATCACTGGCAAAGTGAGCAAAGAGTTTCTCAAGACAGAGAGCTAGTCATTGGTTCAGAGAAACAGAGACTGACACAGGCTGACCATGGAATGAGGACGAAATCTCTGTCACTCTTTATTAACTATCATTATTAGCTGTGTAATCTTGGGGAAGTTGTTTAATCTTCTATTTCCTCAGCTCAAACAGGAATAATTATATCGACTTCAAAGGATTGCTTTAAAGATGAGATGATATCCTCTTCCTACTCACACTGCCCAACATGATTAATCTTCTCGGGAACTGATGGGGGTGTTTAGGAGAAAGTGAATTGTGGTAACTGGACACATGGGCCTCGGGTCCTTAGGATGAGGATCCAACAGAAAACTCAGAGTGACACTTGAGGGGTTTTTCTTTAATATTCTAGAAAAATCTGTGCTATTTAAGCTTCATTGTGTTCTTTTCGCATTTTTTAAGACATTGTAAGTGGTATGAGAGCAGTAAGCAGTACTTCTTCAAAATAACATTATGATAGGGAAGGCGCCCTTGCCTGTCAGAGTCCTGGCACGGCATGCCTGAGGAGGCTTCTTCAGGAGCTCCAGAAGTCGATTCACTGTGGAATCCCAGAATATACCCAAAATTTCACTAAATCCATGAGTTGTGATTACTGCTTTTTGTTTGTTTGTTTGTTTTTGTAGAGACAGAGTCTCACTTTATCACCCTTGGTGGAGTGCTATGCCATCAACAGCTCTCAGCAACCTCCAACTCCTGGGCTTAGGCTATCCTCTTGCCTCAGCCTCCCGAGTATCTGGGACTACAGGTGCCCACCACAACACCTGGCTATTTTTGTTTGTTTGTTTCTCAATTACATTTTATTTTTTATTTTTATTTTTTATTAAATCATAGCTGTGTACATTAATGCAATCATGGGTACAATGTGCTGGATTTATATACAATTTGAAATATTTCCATCACTGGCTATTTCTTTGTTGCAGTTTGGCCGGGGCTGGGTTTGAACCCGCTGACCTCGGCATATGGGGCCCGTGCCCTACCCACTGAGCCACAGACGCTGCCCAATTGTGATTACTGTTTTTGAGTAGAATATAAGAGGCAGAGGTAGGACATTTCCCCTAATGCAGTCAACTTGACAAACTAAAACAAAGCAATTACCAAAAATGTCTTATTTGTAAAGACATCAGAGATCTGTAGAAACAAAGAGAATTAGGCAAATTAAAGTTCAGGAAGGGAAAGACCCTTTGTAGTTGGGCTGAGGTCAATGGCTGTTTTATTTTCTCTGGAAACACATGCCACAACCAACCTCAACCAAAGGGTGGGGGTTTTAGACAAGACAGAGAAAAACCTTATAGGGGAAAAGAGATACTAGCATACCCTTTGGTGGCCACATGGGCTGATGTGCTGGGGTAGAATCCAGAGTAGCCCCAAACACACAGCAAGCTTTCTACATGGGACATCTGCTTTGTGCTTTTGTCAGGGTCTGTGCCTGAAAAGGCTAAATGACATCTCTATTAGTCTGCTGTACTCGGCTGCTCCTTGAAGGCTTTGTGGAAAGAAGCCTGTGATGCATAATTACAGATGAAAGAAATCAGAAAAAATTGGGGATGTTCACTGCCTCATCTCTATCTGTAGCATAAACTCCTTCCAGGAAGGCTGGAACCCATACTCCTCCAGCCCCTCATGTCCCAATCACTCAAGAATGACATGCCCAGTAACTAAAGTTGGAAAGAGAAAGAAGGGTGGAGGTAATTGAAGATATGCTGATTTCCTTCTCCTTTATGGCTGAGTGGCAAACACTATCTCTCAAGGATGATAAGTCAAGTCACAGTGATAAAAATTTGATCATTTTCTTTTTCTTATAAACAAGAAATCTGGAGGTCTGCTGGTCAAGCTTAAGTATGACCTCATGATTCCATCAGTGACTCAGACCCTTCTTTATTTCTTTACAGCCATCCCTGGCCTCTGGCTTTCACTCTTTACAAACCTCATGGTAACATGATGGCTATAGGGCAGATGGGAAGGGGACAGAGCAAAGGGCTTATGCCTGTTGAGTCCTCCCTCTTTTTTAAGTGCCTGAAAGTGTAACTGGAACATAGTAAATATTATTTGTTCAGTGAATAAAATGAAGGAATCCTTCATGGCCCTGCCCATAGAAGGTTAGGCACCAGTTTACATCCTCTCAGAATACACTACGCTCAATCCTACATTGTACACAACATGTGTTTTGAAACCTCCCATTCACTCGTTTCTCTCCAGAACAAGATTCACCTCTGGATTCACTAATAGCCTGGTAGAGTTCCTAGCATACAATAACAAGTACCTAATAAACATTTTTTAAATAATTGGAACAAATTAGTATAAGCCTTAGCCCTTAACCTTTTCATTCAATAAGATATTTTAGTACTATTCTGGACATGAGAGGGAAACAAACAACAATCCATGTCCTCATGGATTGTTGTTTTTTTCTTTTTTACTTTTTTTGTAAAGATGAGATCTCACTATGATGTCCAAGCTTACCTCAAACTCATGGCCCCAAGCGATCCTCCTATCTTGGCCTCCCAGAGTGCTTGGAATACAGATGTGAACCACTGCATCCAGCCCTCAGGAATTCTTTATTATAGTGGGAAAAGACAGGAAGTAAGTGTAAACATAATACTGTACATTACACTGTGTGTTGGAAGCTATTAAGGAGAATAAGCAGAGAAAGCAGACCAAGATAAATGATAGCCAGGATGAGAAGGAGCCATTTGCAGTTTTAATTACAATGGTTCTGGAAGGCCTCCGTGAGAAGGTGACATTTGACCAAAAACTTGAGGAAGTGAAGAAGCTAACCAAGTGGAAATCTGGGGATATTCCAGGCAGAGGAGTCAATGTAAAAGCTCTGCGGCCAGAGGGGCCTGACAAGTTGAGAAGCAGCCAGGAGGCCCGTGTGGCTGGACGTAAGTGAGCAACGGCAAGAATAGAAGATGCTGAGGCTGGAGAGTCAGATAAGGCCCCATTGACCATCATACAAATTCTGATTTGGGGCGGCACTTGTGGCTCAGTGATAGGGTGCCAGCCTCATATACCGAGGGTGGCAGGTTCAAACCCAGACCCAGCCAAACTGCAACAAAAAAATAGCTGGGTGTTGTGGCAGGAACCTGTAGTCCCAGCTACTTGGGAGGCTGAGGCCAGAGGATCACCTAACCCCAGGAGTTGGAGGTTGCTGTGAGCTGTGTGACGTCACGGCACTCTACCGGCACTCTACTGAGGGCAATAAAGTGAGACTCTGTTTCTACAAAAAAAACAAAAACCCACACACATATGAAAAAACATACAGCTAAAGCTATACATAAAATTTCTCTTTTTTACCCTAGGTGCATCAAGAAGGTCTTCAAACATTAGTGTTTAAAAATAATTTTTTTCATGGCACCCTAAGCTTAATAAAAAGACAATGACATTAACATCTGAAACTGGCTTGGAGAAGCCTCTCTTATTTGAAGTGTTGAATGTATATCCACACATAGCCACTGTTCAAAAATATACTTTTTTTATTCTGAAAAATACTTTACTTTTTCTATTGAACTCTATTTCCTACCTTATAAAAACTAATTTCAATTTTCCTTAAATATATCTCAACAAAAGTCATGCCTCATTTGTATCTGTTGAAATCATTTAAAAAGCTTGTTTAGAAGAAATCTGTTACTTATAGACTATGAGTGAAGGATTATAGATTGCATTAAAATGTGGGAGTCAAAGCCCTCAGAAGCCCTAAGCTTTGAAGTACCCACTGTGATGCTATTTTTTTTTTAATTTCATAAAGGAAGACTTAAAGGTAAAGATTTCACAGTGAAATAAGTTAGTGAAAGAACAAAAGAAAAAGAGAGAAAGAAGAAAGAAGAAATAAGGAGAAAAAGTTGGGGTGCAAAAATACAAAGATTTTAGCAGAAAAGGCAAATTAAAGAGATAGGAAGAAGAGACAGAGCAGGAAAGAAGGAAGGAAGGAAGAGAGGAAGGAAGAAAGACTCAATATTTCACACCTATTTCATGATCAGGTCTGAAGTGATATTTTATGTGAAACATGCAAATTATCTTTCTTTCTTTTTCTTTTCTTTTTTGTTTTTTTTTTTTGGAGACAAAGTCTCACTTTGTTGCCCCCAGTAGAGCACAGTGGTGTCACAGCTCACAGCAACCTCAAACTCTTGGGCTCAAGTGATTCTCTTGCCTCAGCCTCCCAAGTAGCTGGGACTACAGGTGCCTGTCACAATGCCCAGCTTTGTTTAGAGACAGGGTCTCGCTGTGGCTCAGGCTGTTCTCAAACCCATGAGCTCAGGCAATCCTCCCTCCTTAGCCTCCCAGAGTGCTAGGATTACAGGCGTGAGCCAACACATCTGGCAACATGCAAATTTTCTATAAAAGAGAAGTGAAATGGTGACATTTTCCCTGGTATTACTCCATTGTCTTTGAAACTCTCCCAAATCAGGGGGAATTCTGTATAAAGGGGGAAAACTTCTAATGTACTAATACTTTTAGGTCTTTCCAGTAGCTTCTAATTTTTCATGAATGGTGAATAATGATTCATCTAACAATATAAATGATGAATTACAAAAGGTGACCACTTATAAGATACTTTCATTAAAGAATGTGATTTCCAGGACTAAACAGGGTCGTATAACTCATGATGCAGCTACCATATTCTGAAGTGGTTTCAGTTTTCTTGGGAATCAATGTCTATTCCATAGTGAACAGTGAAGTCAGGAGAGGGACAGATCAGTTTCAGAGATCATCATAGACCTTCCCAGCCACACTATAAATTTCTTATCCTTATCCCACCCTGTTCTTGCTCCCCTGCTTTCTTGTACATGCCAACCTCCTGCTGTAATTTAATATCAGCTTTACTAACCTCCTCACTTTATTGCAATTGTCAGCTTAGTCTTGCACATGGGGCAGCAAATATACCTCGACCTTTCTTATCCAAATATGAGAAAAGAAACCCCAGGCTAGAAGAATGGGACAAACTCCCACACAAACTGGGCTCCCTCCAATTTTTTTATTTTTTTTTGTGCTGTTTTTGGTATGTTAAAACCTTACTGCTGCAACTAAGAGGCCCTTCAAAACAGAACCAACAGGGGGGAAAAGCCACAAAGTCATGAACAAAACACCAAATAATGATGGAATAGAACTTAAAACCTCACAATGACAACCAAAAGAAGACGGCAAATTCTCACAGCAACAGTTACCTGATTTTCATGAAGAAGACAACAGTTTCTAAATTTATATCTGCTGATCTTCCGTATTGTCTGAGACAAATGATAAAACAAGATTATGAGATTATTCTAACTTTGAGTTTCCACCAAGTGTATTGCCCTGGTTCTCTGTTTCCACGACCCAGTGAAAAGCAAGACAAAACACACAGGAGGAGAAGACAGGCGTAAGAAGAGACTTTCTACACCTTAGGATTCTGCCACCTTTCAATGTAGGAAATATAAGCCTCACAAGCAGCTGACAGCCGTATTTGCCCAATTTATAATTGGCTCTGGTCTGCAACAAATTCATAATTTACAAATATTCTGAGCCCCCATACCTCCCCAGCTCAGTCTGGGAGTTACTTTGTCCAATATTTTCTTTCATTACTTAAGGTACCCTTGGATACTTCCAGTTATCTTCCTATTTACCTCAGCTACCTATTACTGAATATGGGGTTATTGATACTCACAAACATGAAAATCCCATCTAAAACAGCAGACAACTCAGTTATGTTTCCACAGCAGAGACTTCCCAGTACTTCTAATTCAACCTGAAATAACTTAGTTTTTTCCATCATTGGCTCAGAACCTGGAGCTGGATAAGATCTGCAGTTGGGCCGTTGATCAACATCCAGCTATGAGTATCTAAAAAGCAGATGGCAAGAAAATTAGATTGGGGTTGGCAGAAATAGTCTGATATTTCCACATCATTAACATCTGAACATACATTTGTACATTTTGTTCAACATATTACTTTACAGAAATACAGCTAGCTAAAAGAAAAGTAAATATACACACACACACAGTCACACTCACACAGTCTGAAACACTGGCCCAGGGAATGCAGAGTCACAGTGCTAAGAGAAGTCTTGCATTTGAAGCAGTTAACTTGCCAAATACTGAGTTTTAGGAATATGTCTAGGTTAATGCTGTAACAGTGAAAGAAAAGTGAAAAACCTTTAACGAATTCTATCTAAATCCTAATTTTTCTGGGTCTAGCTTTGATTACTAAAGAATCTCTAAAGGAGCTCTTCCTGCACAGCTGCAAATTGCTTCATGATCACCTTTGACCTTTACACAGAGGAAACTGAGAAGTTAGCTGATTTGATCAAATTTACACAACAGGAAAAAGAAAAAGGTATAGCTCAGAATTGAACTCACAGTCCTTTAAAATACAACAAGATGAGGATGCTACTAGGATTTAACAGGCTCAAAGTCTTTCATCTATTTTGAAAAAGAAAAGTAAGATGCTAAATCAAGTGTAATTAAAAGGGACAGAGCAGGCACAGGAAAAAGTAAAGTACCATAGACCACTTGTACCCACAATAGTAGTAGAATCACGCTAAGAGTGGTCACTATCTGTTGACTTAAAGGTAATTTCTCAAACAGGAAGAGTATGACTAGAAACAAATAGCCAGTAAGTCTGACCTCAATACTTAGTAAAGAATAAATATGTCAACAGACACAAAAGCAAAGCCTTAGAAAGGACGTGAAGAAATCACAGTTAAGGTATTCCTGAGCAACAGGTGGTGTGCCTCTGGAAAGACTAGAGTGTATCGGGTCACCTGATGCAACTTTATAGGAAAATCATATAAATAACTGGGAAAAAAATAAAGCAAATAGTTGTCGCTATTAACCACTTCAACATTTAGTGTCAGTAGAGACAAATCGATGAAATGGTGTCATTAGAAACTTAAAAAGTTCTTACAGACACTTATTGAAGTCTTTCCCTAGTGTTTAAAGTAGACCTTTCTTTACAAATCCTCTGCATGCTAATCTTTTAGCACCTCTGCTTTTGCATTTCTGTCACGAAATAGAACATCCCATACCAATCACAGATAATGTATCAGTGTTCCTTTAGCATAGTTGTCCATTTATTTGGATTTGGGATTAAGGCACTGGCTTCAGTACCTGTCAAAGTTTAGCTGCAAAAAAGAATATGTTCCAACTCCAAAATGTAAGAAAAAGTATCCAATGTACTTAGTCCTACTATGAATCCAATTTGTAGCTTTCATATGAAAAGCTATAACCCAGTTATAGCCCAAGAAAAAGGGGAAAGGGGAAAGGGAGGGGAGGGGAGGGGGAAGGATGGATGGAGGGAGAGTAATTGATGGGACCACACCTACGGTGCATCTTACAAGGGTACATGTGAAATTTACCAAGTGTAGAGTATAAATGTCTTAACACAGTAACTAAGAAAATGCCGTGAAGGCTATGTTAACCAGTTTGATGAAAATATTTCAAATTGTATATAAAACCAGCCCATTGTACCCCATGATTGCATTAATGTACACAGCTACCATTTAATAAAAAAAAATTCAAAAAAAAAAAGAATGGAAAAAAAATTTTTAGCAGCAAAGCACAGTCAAACAGTAAGACATGACTGCTCTTCCCTGTTGAAAAAATTACAAATGATAGGGCAGGGGTTCTCAACCTGTGGGTCGCAACCCCTTTGGGGGTCGAATGACCCTTTCACAGGTGTCCACCTAAATACATCCTGCATATCAGATATCTACATTACAATTCATAACAGCAGCAAAATTATAGTTATGAAGTAGCAATGGAAATAATTTTATGGTTGGGGGTCACCACAACATGAGGAACTATATTAAAGGGTCAAGGCATTAGGAAGGTTGAGAACCACTGTGATAGGGTAATAATAAGTAAAAATCAATCAAATGTGAACTATATCAGAGACAATATTAATCTAGGATTTCATTAGTATTTACAAGAAGACTTGGAGAATTAGCTTATTCATGAGAATTTAATTGCTAAGGTGAAATTTAGGGTGAATAAGGCTTATAGGAAGGCATGAGCCCAGTTCACTGATAGTCTCACATTCAATTTTCTTATAAACTCTAAATTTATAGAAAGGAGGTATTTGTTGTTGACTATAAGACTAGAACAGGATGAGAAAAAGAAACTAGATCCTTATCTTGCTCAGTTGCATTTACTGAGATTATTGAATTTCGCCGAGTTGTGGGTATTTGCTCTTACTAAAACTCATCAGATTTCTTTATTATAGAAAATAAAATCATAAGCAAGTCTAAAATGTTTAATCTTTACATTTAAAAATTGTTCAAAGTTACTGTTTACACTCTACATACACAGAGAAAAATCTTTCCAAGCTCATCTTTGTTGAAGCTTTTTCAAGTAAACTTTATGAAATTTAGCTGAAACACTGCTGGTAGCCCTACCTAGAAGCCTTAAAGAACCTGGACACTGCAGGAGCCAAAAAAGACCCAGGTAGTGAGCCACGGTAATGAGGAGCCATAAAGATCCAGGTTGTCTCAATTCCCTAACCACTGAACGGTCATGCTGATTCAACAAAGTTGTCTAGGGCTTATTTAAAGTTTGCAAAGTTTCGTGTCTACATACAGGATCCATTCTTCCGTGATCTTTAAACATGTACAGGGCGTCTGCTTGCAGAAGACCAAAGTGTCTCCCTTGCAGCATTTTGAACTTTCCAAGGAGTGCTGAGTGCAAATGCAGAAATGGGCAAAGAACAGATATGTGTTGATTTTGGAGTAAGTGCAGCAGCACTTTGCTTTCTGTCCCACTTCCAGAGTTAATCACGCCTTCTGTGTTCTTTCCTCAGTACATTCCTTTCTCATGGAATCTCTCACTTGTGTCTGTCTGCCTCACTGGACTGTAAACCATTAGGACAGAGATTCATTCCTCTTGGTATTTGTAGTAACTTGTGTCTGATACATTCTGAGAGTGCAATTAAAATTTGTTGAAGCAAGACATTTCATTTCAGTGGGTCAAAATATCTGCTCATGTCACAGACACTTCCAATGTAGATATATTTTTTATTTTTAAGACACAGTTTTACACTCCTCATTTTCCCTTGTCCCATAATTTCTAATATCCACAACAAAATGTTGGCAATATACTAAAGGCCCAATCAACATTAATATTAAGGTTGAAAACGACATTAAGCAAAGCATTCCCTACTGGTATTGAGGTGGCTGGAGTAAGTAGAACTAAAAGGTAAAGTCGGCTCTGCAAAAATAAAAAGGTCCCCCATTTTTGCCATAAAAATTGATAGTTACAATCTGAAATGTTTTACTGAACCAGTCTGATTGGTATCTTTTTTTTTTTGCAGTTTTTTGGCCGGGGCTGGGTTTGAACCCACCACCTCTGGCATACGGGTCCGGTGCCCTACTCCTCTGAGCCACAGGTGCTGCCCTGATTGGTATCTTAAAATGTAACATTGGGAATTTTAGGGCAAAGAAACTACCCTGTTGCTACTCTAATGGAGGATACTTGCCTTGATCCATTTGTCAACATCCATAGAATGTACAGCATCAAGAGTGAACTCCAATGTCAACTACAGATTTTGGATAATAAAGATGTGTCACCATAGGGTCATTAATTGTAACAAATATATCATACTGATGAGGGGTGGTGGTGGCAGTAGAGTTTGGGGAGTTTGAGGCAGGGCGAGAGGTGGAACACATGTGAGAACTCCCTGTCCTTTCCACTCAGTTTTACCATAAACTTAAAACAAAAATATAAAGTCTATCTTTTGCTTTTAAAAAAGATAACAATAAGACTACATGAAGATGCATAGAATTCCTTTTCTTAGGAGTCCAGCCTAAATACTTAAGCACAATTTCACACAGGAAAAATAAAACCCAGATTGCCGTGAAAGCCACCGTTGCTTCTTTGGGCTTTTTCGAAATCCTCTAAAATCTCAACCAAAGTCATTGATTCAATAAAGTTGCTAGGACAGTTCATCTTTACAGTTTATGACACTCTGTGTGAGAATGATAGGGAACTTTCAATGCCCAATCACGGACTCATCAGCCATGGCTGGCACAACTCGACCCAGTTTGCCAGGCTCTGGCATACACAGAGTGCGCAGGGGCCAGCAAGCAGCCTCTTGGAGAACAGCTACAATGGTGCCACCGAGATGCTTCACCAGCCTGGTGTGATACAGGTATTTCAGAGGGGCTCCCTCTTTCAGGAGTTTATTTCTCTATATGAGCTTGAAAGCATCCAGTTGTAAATATTTAGCTCCAAAATCTAGATTAGAGTAACAAAATGTTAGGAGGTTTAAAGCAATTTGTTAATTGAAAAGAGGCAAAATGTATTTTGATACCAGATGAGAGTTTCCTGAGGTGATGTCAAGAGAACATTATTTCGGAAAACTATTTTCCCTAGTTAAAGAAGGTTTGGCTTTTTAACAAGTCAGGAACCCCACATCTCCCAGACTTATTGGATCCCCTGACTTCTGCTGCTGCTGTCATTGTCACGTTTGTTAACATCCAAAGCCACTATGGCTGCAGAAGCACACTCTGAAAACTGTCAGTATATTTGGATGATATAGATAGTAGGCCACTAAAGATAACCTTTAACTTATTTTTCTCTAACAGAACTTACTCAGAATTATCTAGTGGACTGAAAGATCAGTAGACAAATAGGAGCAATGCTGAAGATGTTCACAGGAAAGTAAGCATGGCCTGAACCACAGGAAGTGCTCAAACACATATCTTTATGTCTTCCGTCCAGGCGCCCCATCTGTTTTGTTTGGGTCACTTGCAAAGTGGTGAGCTCATCTCACTAGCACTCTTTCTTAATGCACCTGTTATCTTTTAACTAACACATGATAATCTGTGTTACATACTACTAATAAGGTCATCGTGTTGAAGTGCATGACTCTGTGCAAATGATTTTTATAAAATTGTGAATATGCTTCCTTCAAATATTCTTTATCTTGATGATAGAACCAACACAGAAAAATTAATATTCTCTTCCCTTTTATCAGCTGTATCTAACACCATCAGAAGCCTGTTTAGGTAAAGGATGTTGTCCTTTCCGGGGCAAAAGATGTTTAAGTTGAACTGGACACTGTATAAATAAGCCATGGCATGTAAACTTTGTAAGAGCTTCTATTTCACTAAAACCCTCTATCCTAATAAATAATTAGACCTTTAGTTCCTTAAGTTTTTTAAAAACCTTAACATTAATTAAACTAGACCACATCTCTCCAGAGATACTAACAAAATTTGGAAGATCATCACCTAAGGAGTATACGCTCTTGGTCAATGCAAATATATTTTTATTTTATCTTAAGTAGTTTTTCCTCAGATACTGTATGACTTTAATATCAATATACTTAGATATCACATCTGTATGTTAGTTATACTTTTATTTATTTATGGATTTGCTGTTATTTAACTTATTCTTTTCTTAAGCAGTAATATACAAAAATCAGTTTGGTATATTAATTATATTGCTAATAAACATTAAAATAATATTAAAAGCCATGTACCCCTTAAGCACCCCGGCTTAGTGGTGACTATGGAACAGCCTCTTTTCTTGGGTATAATAACTCTTATCCAGAATGTAGAATATTTTAGGGAAGTAATCATTGACAAAGGGCCTTAATATTATGTTGATAACTAACAAATATAATTTCCCCATCTAATTTATATTAGACAGAAAAAAAATCAGGCCTACATATTAGTATTATCTATGTACCTCATTACTGATTATATTTGCTAATGTTTACTGAGACTTTCATAGGGGAAGTTTCTATACCATTTACTTATTTGATTGAATTTTAAACTATGTCAGATAATAAGACATACACTACCAGTGGGATTCTTAGCACACACCTTGGAAAATGCTAACATGGAAATTTCCTGCCATGGAAATAAAGATGCAACCCAGAGTGGGAAAACATGAGAATGACCCTTCTTAACTCTCCTTCCTACCAGACAGGTGCAAAAATAACCAAACAAAGGGCAGTGCCTGTGGCTCAGTGAGTAGGGTGATGGCTTCATATACCAAAAAGCCCCAGCCAAACTGCAATAACAACAACAAAAAGTAAATAAATAAAAGTCTTAAAAAAAAAAACAAAACTAAAAACTAGAAAAGAAAAATCACCAAACAAAAAGTATTTGTTTACTTAGCACTGCTTCCTGGAAAAAAAAAAAAAAAAACACTTGAAAAATAGTGTCATCATGAATCCTATGGATTCAATTTTGATATGAGGACAATTAATGACCTAGTAGATGGTAGGGGTGGGGGAAAGAAGGGGAGAGCAGAGAGGGCGAAGGAGGGCGGAGGGTTGGGGAAAGGAAGAGCAGAGAGAAGGAAGGAGGGAGGCAGGTGGGGTCTCACTGTGTGCCACACCTTTTGGGGGCAAGACACAATTGTAAGAGGAACTTTACCTAACAAATGCAATCGATGTAACCTGGTTTCTTGTACCCTCAATGAATCCTCAACAATAAAAATAAACAAATAAAATAAAATATTGTCATCAGATGGATTTTATAGTCAAAGACTATGCAAAGCATAAAGGGGGATATGACTGTAATGTTGAGCTTCTGTGTGATACAACGAACACATCAAGTGAAAAGCTTGATTGGCATGTACGGCCTTTAAGAAGCAGCAAGCATCTTCTGGAACCCAAAACTGAAGTTGTCAATGCTCTGACATGTGGTATGTGTGTGTGCCTCTGCATGTTTAATTTTCTTTCCTTCTAATCAAGTGACCTGTTCTCATTTGGTTGAGTTTCAACCACAAGACATCACTGTATGCTTTTTTTTTTTTCAAGATACACGTCACAACACACCAAGAAAAGGGGAACTTCCAGTGTCTGTGGTAATATCACTTGATAAACAGGCTCCTTTGAACAGCAAGCGCCTGTCTGCCCTCACTATATAAAGCAGCAGAGACGTCGCCTGGCTCACACTGGCAGTGAGGAGACCATGCGAGCGGCAGCCCTCTCCACCTCAGAGTTAGACAGAATGCCAGGAATGTTCTTCTCTGCTAACCCAAAAGAATTGAAAGAAACTGGACATTCACTTCTAGATGACAAAACGCAAAAAAGGAGGCCAAAGACTTTGTAAGTTCATTCAGGATCTCACTTGGTGAATTTTAATGTAGGTTATCTTGAATGGCTAAAGGACTGAGGAAGCATGGAAGAGAACGTGAGCATTTAGTTTGCCCAGCTCAGAGCAATTCCTCACTGTGAGTTATAAGCAACATTCAGTTGTGCTAAAATATAAATCAGGATACAGCATTAAATTAGATGGTAATTTTTTTCTAGAGATTGACTTATAAAAATGAGCTTTATCTTAATATAGCAAAATGGTGTATCAAGTATTTTTATTATCGCTTTTTATTGTCTTCTATTGCACATTTTTTCTTCTTATACATGAGATGAATTCCAGTGAAGAAATATGACTATTCACGTGTGTGTCTTTTGTAGTGGAATGGACATGAAGGCATACCTGAGATCTATGATCCCACATCTGGAATCTGGAATGAAACCTTCCAAGTCCAGGGAAATGTATGTACACTAATTGATTAAACTATCCTTATTATTTACAAGAGTAGCCTATGCATTTAGCTCTGCATTAATGCTAGGAAGAGATTAATACTGTACATATTAGACTTCATTTCTTTCAAGTAACATGTCAAATAACATTAGATTGCATTAGTGCAATTGTAAATTAAATACAAAAGTGTATACACACATATTTGCTATTTTTTCTCACTGTCAGATTTTATCTATTTAGAATTTTGCAATCTTTACCGACAAAAAACATCTTACTAATTTACATAAATTTTTTCCCTGCAGACTTTCTGCGGCTGAAGTAATGCAGTGGTCTCAATCTCTGGAAAAACTTCTTGCCAACCAAAGTAAGTGTAGATGAATTACAATGTTGCTAGATTCAGCTCAGTACCCTAACAGATCAGATGGATCCAGTTAAATATTGTATTTCAAGATAGGATAGTGTGCAAAAGTTGCAGTTTTTCTGTAATTACTGATAAATTTGGCATAGTACATATGCCTCATTGTAAAACAAGGTAGCCATAAAATCTGTGAGCAATTCTAAATTGCACACAAACTTTATGGCCCACACTTAGCACTCTTTTAGACAAACTTGCCAACACAATTAGATGTTTTTCCATGGATCCCTACAGAAATAAAATTCAATATTGTGCTGGGGGGGTTAAAGTTTAAAGGTTTTAAAAGTAAGCAAATATCAATATGTCAACATGTGAAATATAATTCTGGAAGCTGCTTACAGAATGCACTTTCGCACAGTTGGGCGGTAAGACTAGGATACATTCATTTAATTCATTATCATTTATACATTAATTAATTCCTTGTTCATGTGGCAGGCATTTTAGAGGAACTAAGTATTTGCTATCAAAGATTTTTAAGTACTATTTTAAATAAGATCCCTTACTGCCTTGGAGGTCAGGGAGATACTGTTAATTTAATAATTACAATTATATAACATGATGCATGTTATACACATAGACATGATAAAATAATTTTTAAACACAAAGGGTCTTGTGGCCTTGTGGGGATTTTCTGGTGAGAGAAGGTAAAGAATAAAGTCAGCTTGCCTTCCCCTTATCAAGGGCAATGCAATTTTACTAGAGATGTTGACAAGCAGCTTGGTCCCTCCCTAGAGGATGAGATTCTCTAGAACAGAGAACCTGTTTTCCCCACAAACACCCTAAAGACCCTTGCTTGAGAATCAAATAGTTCAGTCTAGTTCTTCCACCTTATTATCTGACATAGTTTAAAATTCAATCAAATAAGTAAATGGTATAGAAACTGCCCCTATGAAAGTCTCAGTAAACATCAGCAAATATAATCAGTAATAAGGTACATAGATAATACTAATATGCAGGCCTGATATTTTTTTCTGGCTAATATAAATTAGATGGGGAAATTATATTTGTTAGTTATCAACATGATATTAAGGCCCTTTATCAATGATTACTTCCCTAAAATATTCTACATTCTGGCTAAGAGTTATTATACCCAAGAAAAGAGGCTGTTCCATAGTCACCACTAAGCAGCTGTGTGACTGTGGACAAATTCGTTTGGCCCCAGATTCTTTTTCTATGAATGAAAGAAAGAGTAAGTCTTTCCCATCTCTGCAAACCATGACACAGCTATTTCAGCATTAGCCATATCTTACCTTTTTACAAAAGGAATGCAATAAATACATGTCTTCTTCAATTTATTCATTAGTTGACTCAATTGCTTTAATTATTTTAATCTCCTTTCTTTTAGCTGGTCAAGATGTCTTTGGAAATTTCTTAAAATCAGAGTTCAGTGAGGAGAATATTGAGTTCTGGCTGGCTTGTGAAGACTATAAAAAAACAGAGTCTGACCTTTTGCGTTGCAAAGCCGAGAAGATATACAAAGCATTTGTGCATTCAGATGCTGCTAAACAAGTGAGTATGAAGGTCATGATCACTGATTTCTGAGTAAATGAACTTAGACACAGAAATGACATTTAATTGTATATAACAAGATGAAATTCTCTAGGGTTATCATGATTTTCTTTCTATATATTTAGGTATATAAATACAGTTCAGTATAACCAATATGTAAATATTTGTATTTGTGAAGATTTCTTCACAGTATGATGAAAACATTGATTTTGTAAAACCAGCTACTATGATGGAAGTATGGGAAGGAGTATGGTGATAGTGGCCAGAATTTCTTTTATTGTTTTTTGGGTTTGGGGGGTTGCAGCGTTTGGCCATGGCTGGGTTTGAATCTACCACCTCCGGTATATGGGGCCGTGCCCTACTCCTTGAGCCACATGCGCCGCCCAGTGGCCAGAATTTCATGTCAGCGAGTCCTGAATGAACTATCCCATCTCAGATAAGGATAAAAATGCAGATTAGTCTGATATATATAATCACAGCAGCAAAATACATTTCCAGTTATGAGTAGCACCACCTTCTAGATAAATAGTCTGGGTCCAAGAAGAAGACAGCTGCGCAGAGAGCATTCTCCTCCTTTAAATCACTATTTGCAATTTATGTACTACCTATTTGGACATTTAAATTTTTCAAGTTTTCTTCTTTTGCATCTCCCAGATATACTTTATCTCGGAGCAAAGACCTTTTTGTGATAGTTCTTTCTGTCTCCTCCGTTCCTAGTATAGGGCTCATTTAGAAGAAGCATTCAACAGATATTCAACCCGATTTAAATGAGGCCTTAAAACCACTTTTAATTGCTTCAAACGACACAGCAACATCATAACATTTGCAATAAATAAGAAGTGTATATCAACCAATAATGATTTCTTTTTAGATCAACATTGACTTCCACACTCGAGAATCTACAGCCAGGAAGGTTAAAGCACCCACCCCCACGTGTTTTGATGAAGCTCAAAAAATCATATATACTCTTATGGAAAAAGACTCTTATCCCAGGTTCCTCAAATCAAATATTTACTTGAATCTTCTAAATGACCTTCAGGCTAATAGCCTAAAATGACTGGTTCCCAGCTGAAGGGAATTAAAAGATGGTATCAAGTACAGAAGGAATGTGCCAGATTGGCTCCATGAGTAGATGACTTGGCCATTTGGGTGACTTAACAGGCCCAGGGAAGAACAAACGACTGAGAATGGATTAACATGGAAGTTATCCAGGTGCAGAGTTGAAGAAGCATATGCAATATAACAAGACTGAAGAGGGGAGATACAATGGTACTGTCATACAAAAGGGTGGAACTGTGTATTAGAAAATCCCTGCAGACTGAGAAGGCTGGGCAGCTCCAGTTACACAGAAACTGTGAATAAAGGTGATGAACCTGATTACAATAAGCTATGAGCTCCAAGGTCAACTGAAGTTTATGCTGCATATTATTATATAGAGTTTGTATTGAGCTGCTGAAATCTCATTAGCTTAGAAAACTAGTTGAAATAGATGTCTTTTAAAATTGCCATTTATTGACACAAAGCTTTTTAGGTGTCATTTTGTTTATTTGATTGTTTCTGGCTTGGACAAGATGAAGAAAACAGTGTCTTCAACTTGAGCTATTGCTCTTAAAACCAGAAAGTTAAAATATAACTGTAAATTAAATTATCAGTGCTAATAAAAATACGAATTTTGTATTAAAATATAAAGCAATTTCTGTGTACATTTCCTTGCTGTTTTAGAAAGCTGTCATTTATTCCTTGGATTATAAAAAACAAGAAAGGATCTCCTTTCTAGCATGTCTTCAAGTTCTAATACTATTATTAAATTAATACTATGTTGTATGTGTTAAATTGGACAGAATTCATCAGTTTTCTCCCTGCAAAAAAAATCATACAAATGTAGTTGAGCTTGGAATCAATGAGAAATGGAAGAGGTCTTTTAAAACAAGACAGAAAAGTTATTTTAAGAAATAATATAATTAACAACACATTTTATTGTGATTTAAATTTATAAAACTCAGGTGCATTTTCTCATTTAATGTTCATAGCAATCCTATGAAAGCTGAGACTCAGAAAGTTTCAGTCATCAGGTCCCAAATTTAGCTAACTCTCAATATTACCTAGAATGTTAAAATGAACACCCATTTCTCTCTTTGAGGATCCCTTACCAGACTGACTGAATTAGAATCTCCAAGGGGAAATCTATATTTCAAAGGAAACCCTAGGTGATTCTGAGGATGATCTAATAAGACAGGGCTGAGAACCTGGGGAAGAAGGTGCATCACACTGCCAGGGACAGCTAACAAGTCTTCTGAGCAGACAATCTATGCAATACTGCCACCCACTGACTAGAAGACATTTGGACCAGAACACTTAACATCAGCAACAGTTCTAAGTGTCACCTAAACAGAGATCACCTAGAGAGAGCCAAAAAATAACCAAGGTGTACATATTCTGGTAGATCCTGTACAGCTGTGATCCCCATCCACCTGTGATCCACATCTTATTCTACAATCAGAAATACTGTGGATAATCTGTCTCTGAGATGGCCCAGTCATTAGGTATAAAACAATAGCAGGGAGCAACCCACAGATCAGGTATAAACAGCATTATACTCGAGTTTCCATGGGACAGAGTCTACCCTGGCTTGACTTTGTGCTCTATTCCCATTCTTCACCAAGTCATATTATAAGAGAAACTTAGAAAGTGAGTCCAGTTTCTTTTCCTTCTCCTACTCTTCCTCCTCTATTAGGTATCTCTTTCCCCTCACTCCATCACCAAGTTTTGTGAATTATTTTTCTACAGTTAATGTCAAGTAAAGTTTGCATACTGCCTGCTCATTCTTTAACCCCATCCTAGTATAGGCTTCTGGGGCCACCCAATTCATGCAGCATGCTCTCTCTCTTTCCAGCCTTTTTCTTTAATCCATCCTCTGAACTGCCATGAACATCCTCTTCTGAAACAGATTTGGCTATGTAATTTCTCATGACATATAAAAAAACGTTCAAAAGTCTCATTCTGAAATTCAAACGCTTTCCATTGGGACTGGCATAACTCCTATTACTACCCTCGGGGTATTCTTCCTCCCTTGAAGTCAACCTGGATTATTCATCTCTTTTTTTTTTTTTTTTTTTTTTTGAGACAGTGTCTCAAGTTGTCACCCTTGGTAGAGTACCCTGGGGTTACAGCTCACAGCAACCTCTAACTCTTGGACTTAAGCAATTCTCTTGCCTCAGCCTCCCTAGTGGCTGGGACTACAGGCATTTGCCACAACACCTGGCTATTTTGTTGTTGTTGTTGCAGTTGTCATTGTTGTTTAACTGGCCCAGGCCAGGTTGAACCCACCAGCCTCAGTGTTTGTGGCCGGCGCCTTACCCACTGAGCTACGGGTGCTGCCCATATTCATCTCTTCTTAAATAAGCTTGGGCCTTCACTATCTCCAGGCCTTTGGTTAATCTCTACTCTCTCTCTAAAATGCCCTTTCCTACCTCCTTCCAGTTTTCAAAGTCCAAGCAATTCTTCAGATAGAATAAAATTGTTTTTCCATAAAGACTTTTACCACCTTACACCATTACGTAGTTATTTTCAATGTCTAGTAGAGATGAACTGCAGTCCCTATAAACACATGACACTCTGTTCCTATTTTTAGTACTACTGTCACATCACACACAGAGCAGCCACACAACGAACGCTCCTGGTCTTTGTCTTGATAAAATGCCATATTAAAGAGCCACACCATTTTAATCAGATGGCCTAAACAGGCATCTAAGATACTTCTTCATTTTGAAAAAAAATAATAATAATAATATCCTGCCCATTTAGATTCAAGGTAACGTAAAATACGTGAAAAGATAATTTTCTTTTTATTGACTTTTTTTGTTATTCTGTGATTATTTCATAAAAGCATTCACAGAAATAGGACGAGCCTTGGAGACATCTACTGTTTCTGTAAATATGTTCCAGCTGCACAATCTGAGATTTTCAGCTTAGAGGCTATGTCCAGTTGGGATGCTAAAGCTGTGGAGGTAAACAACACACACAGTTAAAACTCATTGGCTGGGGGGACAAGATGGTGGTCTAGAAGCAGCCTGCACACCCCACTCTCACGGAAAGGACTGACGGTGGCAAGTCCTGCAGAGCAATCATCTAAGAGACAGCATCGTGAATGAAAGAGGCAAAGGAAACAGACAAAGTGGAGGAGAAGGAAAGAAAGCGACCTGGTCTGTGGTGTGGAGTCCACAGGGAAGACCAGCAACACGAGGGAAGGCACAGAGGGGAGAATACCGGGGTCTCACACCCCCCCCCCATGATTACCGCTATCCAAGTGGCAGGGACCGTCCTGCACAAAGCTGCAGGACTGACATAGTGGAGTAGCAGTGCTACTCTGGAGAGAGGGCACAGTGGTGACTCTGGGTACTATAAACCCTGGGCCCTGTGGCCGGTGCCATTTCAAAACCCTAGACTCAGAGCACTTCCCAGGAGTCAGATCCATTGCTGCTGCCTCCCCAACACCCTTGTCAGTATGGGAGTGGGAAGGGAATGAGGAAACTGGGCACTCGTGTGAGTCTGTGAGCAGTAACTGTGTTTCCCCTCTGCTGCTGTGGAATCTGGGTGGGCTGATAATTGCTGCCAGTGGAGGATCCGAACCAGGCACCTCTCAAGCCAGAGCCCAGCCAACGATCACAATGGGGCAGGTCTCAAGCCAGAGCAGAGTCAATAAATGCAGCCTGAATGGGGCAGGTCTTAAACCAGAGTGAGCTGATAATCTCCACTGCCCACAGGCATGGGAAGGGCTACAGTCAAGCTACAATGGCTGGCAAACACTGCTGCCCACAGATCTATCCTGGACAGCTGTAAAACCAAAGTAAACTGACAATCACGGCTGTCCGTGGGCAGGGCAGAGCTGCATTCAAGCTGAAATCAGAATAGGAACTCTGGCAATGTGAAAGAACAAGTTGTTTTGATTTCTCCAAAAGATCACAATAGGACTACAGCAACAGAAAACCTAAAGGAAATTGTTGCAATGTCAGCAATAGAATTAAGAATATGAATTCAGAATGATTTCAGAAAAATGAGATTGAAGAAAAGTTGAAAGCCAATACAAAGAAGCCAAAAAAAATGTTTCATGGCATGAATGAAAAATTGAAAAGCTTGTTAAACAGATAAACAACATAAGAAAAGATATAATAGAACTTAAAGAAATGAAAGAGTCATTTAGGGGATTTCAATATACAGCAAGCAGAAAACTTCAATAGGCTAGACCAAGCAAAAGAATGTCAGAGCTCAAAGACGTGGCTTTTGAGCTGACCCAGAAGTAAAAAGAATAAGGAAGAGTGAACACTCACTTGGAGAAGTATGATACTATAAGAATTTTACATATCCCTGAAGGAGAAGAAGAAAAAGCAAAATCATGGAAAACCTATATGAGGAAATTATTGGGGAAAATTTCCCTGGTATCACCAGAGATTCAGATATCCAGATATGAGATGGTCATCAAACACAGGAAAGATTCATGGCAAATAGGACATCTCCAAAACACATAGTCATCAACCTGGCCAAAGTAAAAATGAGGGAGAAAATTCTACAAGCTGTAAGATGAAAGCAACAACTAACTTAAATAGGAAAACCCATCAAGCTAACAGAAGACGTCTCAGGAGAGATTATACCCCAATCTATTTAGTCTTCTTAAATAGAACTGCCAGCCAAGAATCTATATCCTGCAAAACTAAGTTTCATAAATGATGGAGAAATAAAGATTTTCCAGGCAAGGAAACACTAGGGGAATTTGAAACTAGACCTGCCCTACAGGGAATACTAAAAACTACATTATATATGGAATAGCATAACAGAAACACATCAGTGTAAAAACACTTGAAAGTTAAAGCTCATAGCTCTGATGAAACAAAAACACCAGAGGGAAAACAAAGCAACGAGGTATGCAAGGTGAGCAAATGAACCTCACAGCAACACAATAAACAGAACAGTAACCCACATATCAATACCAACACTGAAGGTGAATGGGCTGAATACCCCACTTGAAAAGCATAGATGGGCCGAATGGATGAAAAAAACATACTCTAGGGCGGCATCTGTGGCTCAAGGAGTAGGGCGCCAGCCCCATATATGAGAGGTGGCAGGTTCAAACCCAGCCCCGCCAAAAACTGAAAAAGGAAAAAAAAAAAAAAACCACTCCAAGTATGTCTGTTGTCTCCAAGAAACACATCTAACTTGCAAGGCACTGACTCAAGGTTAAGGGATGAAAAGAAACATTCTGCACAAATGGAAACCAAAAGTGAGAAGACATAGCCATTCTCATATCAGACTTTACAACGACAATAGCGAAAACCAAAAAGACAAAAAGAGTCATTTTATAACCTTCTATGAATGTTTCTCTATAGTCCATATTTGACTGGATATTGACTTGTCAGTGCCTCCTGGACTTTGAATTTGAAAATGGTACAAAAAGAAAAAGACAGAAGAAACATGCTGATATTTGACTGGGTATTTACTTTCTAGGAGCTCTTTTGTGAAGAATTTGCTACATTACCTTGAATTATTAGGGACATAAACTGAGTTCTGTTTGGTAGAATGTGAGCAGATAAGATAGCTACACATTGTCGGCCTGGCAATAAGGCACTTGGATTGTTTTCTGTTCTCATGCTGCTTCTTCTAGAACAACAGTTCTCAACCTGTGGGTCACGACCTCTTTGGGGGTTGAATGACCCTTTCACAGGGGTTGCTTAAATACATCCTGTATATCAGATATTTACATTACAATTCATAACAGTAGCAAAATTACAGTTATGAAGTAGCAAAGAAAATAATTTTATGGTTGGGGGTCACTAAAAACATGAGGAACTGTATTAAAAAGTTGTGGCACTAGGAAGGCTGAGAACCACTGTTCTATTAGAAGCACTGCTAGAAGCAAATGAACCTCACATTGCCAAGCCACATGAAGGAATTCTCATACCCAAAATAGCTTGCAACCCACACTGGCATTCTTGTGAGTGATAATGAAAAACCACCGAGTTTGGGGGATTATTTTGGGGGGTAACAAGGGAGTTTTATCCTATTGAATATAAGCAAATAAATATAAATTTAAATTCTCTTTCAAAAAAAAAAGCAGTTTCTTATTTCATCTCTAAAGATATGAGCAGCCATCTTGGAAAAAACCAGCAACTTCTCCATTATAATGCAGTCCTGTTAAGTTCCCACTTAAGTCAGAGGTTATCTCTCTAACCCTGTGATGTTCTTTGAGATAGAGCTGACTGGAAAAGAGGATGTCAACTATGGATGAGAACAATATGTGAAAAGCTTATTTCGGATGCAGCTTAGGCTAGAAACTGCCAAAAACAACACGAAAAAGGGAGGTGAGGGTTAAAAAAGCAAGAAAAAGAATAAATGATGGAAATTCTTGAAACTGATAAAAACCTAAGTGAAAGCAAATTGACCACGCAACATGGATTTTCCACTCAATTACTTAGACTGAATTTAGAGCTACATCCCATATGGATATAAATACTTTGAGGTTAAAACGAGCCAATGACCAAGTTTATCAAGTACAAGTCAGAACTCCAAGTGAAGACAGCATGTGACCCTGGAAGGCATACATGTGGTTAACCCTACATACATGTGGTGAACCCATACATGAGGTTCAAACAGGAGCTGTGAATTCAGGACATATCAGAAAAACTAGAGGTAGGAACTCACTAGGGACAGTTTCCCTGAGGGACCAAATAACTACCTAAGAAATAATTCATGCTATAAAAGAGCATTGTGATGCAAAAATTTGACCCTAAAATAGCTGGATAGAGCTAAAGGAAAAGGACTACTTTAAGTACAGCAAGTGCCTGCCACTCATATTACCCTTTGATACAGGCCCAGAATCTGAGGGAGAGGAAAGAGCAATAAGAGAGCTATAAACACTAAAAGGACAAACTCCCTGAATGTTCTATAAAGCTTTGAGGACACACAGGAACAACGTATTGCTCAAGAAATGATGAAGCACTCTCCTTACTTGGAGTTAGGACTACAGCAGTGACAGGATACAACACACAGAACTGAAAAATCAGACCACTCTACATCTAGAAATGAAAAGAATCAGAAGACGCTTTTTGGTTTAGTAGCTGTCACTAACACCATTAGCAAACTGATAGCAGCTTAATTCCTTATAGAGGAAGGGTGGCCTTGAGGAAGCGGGGCTCCTATGTGATAATGCCCTTCTTCCCACCCTGGCCCTGAATATTTAGGAAATAAAATTAAAAGATTAAGGTGGAGGCCAGAATATTACTGATAGAAATAGGTTAGAGAACATAGCATTGGAAGAGAATCAAAAGGGCTTGTTGCCCAGATGTGGTGGCTCACACTCTGGGAGACCGAGGCAAGTGGATTGCTTAAGCACAGGAGTTTGAGACCAGCCTGAGAAAGAGCAAGACCCCATCTTTACTAAAAGTGGAAAAGCTAGCCAGGTATTGTGGCAGAGCCTATAGGCCCAGCACTCAGGAGGCTGAGGCAGGAGGATCCCTCGAGCCCAAGAGATTGAGGTTGCTGTGAGCTATAATGCTATGTCTCTTTACCCAGGTTATAGAGAAAGATTCTGTCTCAAAAGGGGGGGACTTGCTAATTCATTGCAGAATGAGATCAACTTGTTACCCAGCTGCAGGAAATGTTGGATTAGGGTGGTTTCCCATTTGAAGAGCCTGCCCATATATGGAAGAAACAAAGTAAACTCACACTGTCCGTGCCAAGCTTCTCCCCATGAGGAAGAAGGAGGCAGGAGTGACTGGCTGAGGGTGAGAGGAATCTGGAATGGGTAATAGGAGAGAAAGAAAATGAGTAACAGTTGTATCCTCAAGACAAAATGCAGTGGAGATGTTGGTAGAATACTTCATCCATTAACCTTCATCTGGTTAAGTTTTCCCCAGAAAAAGAGTTATTCTAGAACCATACAACAGCTGTATCTGGATGCAGTTGTATTTACTACATGTATATGAAGCAGTTATATCTGGTGACATGAAGGGTAGATAGTAGTGGATACTGCTGCTGTACACAGTTCCCCTTCAGAACTCAGGTTCTCTGTCTCCCAGCACCCGGCAGCTTTGTCTGCTAACCATTCACTGCCGAATTAGTTACACTACAGGAACCGCCCTTGGCCTAAGGTTGGAACCTCATCGGCTTTACATCTCCTCTTTGGAAATAGCCTGCAGTCAATTATTAGTCAGTGCAGGGTCCAAAGACCTAGCCCATTGCCTCAACCAGGTCAAATCTGAAGGGCTATTTCAGCTCCAAATCTCCCCCTTGGATAATTTGAGACCTCTGATGCAAAATACATCCTATCTCTGTTTTACGATCTGTAATCCATCTACTTTCCTCCAAAAGGAGTTTTTATATGATTATAAATTTAGCACATTATATAATAGAAAAATTACAATCAAATAAAGAAAAATTATTTAAAGGGAGCATTTGTTCATTACTTATAACAAACATTTATTAAGGCTATTCTGCAAATAATGCCCTGAATTAGGTGCTGTGATCAACCAGGCACGTATTCCACCATCAATATGATTATAGTTTGATCTGGAAGATGATATGTGCACAGCTAAGTATGAGGTAGGCAGATGAGAAGCCCATGCAGTATTCTCAGCTCTCACATACACTCTTTCTTTGATTTTATAACAGCCCTAGAAGATAGAGAAGAGCTGTTTCAATTCCTATGTTATACACAGTGAATCAAGGCTGAGCAAAATAAAGCAATTTACTATGGAAGATATCTAATTGTTCTTTCACTACATTATAATGAATACTGTTTGTTTAGATGGTGACCTCATTCCAAACAGGTGATATATTATCTCAGTTACTGTCACAAAGCCTCTAAGAGACATCCATTTTTATATGAGTTAAGCACTTGGGAAATTTGCTTCATCTTGCTTGGTATCCTTAATTATCTTTTAAAACATTTTTGAAACACCCAATATCCCTGGGTTATGCTGGGTCCTATCTGCTAAATGGATCTCAAGTTTCCTGGATTAGAATGATGACTTGGCTATTTGCTGACTCACTCTCTATTTCCACTGTGATGAAATTGCTACACTGAAGGATGTCTGTTTAATAGTAACCAACTGTAAAAATAGAAATAGCAGAATGTTATTTTCAAAATATTAGATTGTAAGGTTTAGGCTTTTGACAAAGAACCCTGGGGTGACAGGTGAGTCATCAAAACATGGCTTACTTGACCAGCCAAGAGAAGAAAAAGAATATAAAAACACAGTGAAAGAAAGAAAGAAAAGGAATAGCAGGAGGTTCTTTACTCTGGAGTTGGGTTGAGGAGAAAGACTACTGATGCCAATTTGAGGGAAGGGAGTATTAACAGAGAGTAACTGACCAGTGAGTCATTATTGACAGCCATGTGAGGCCCATTTTTCTTTTTTAAACTCCCACATAATCTTTATTATAACAACATCTCCACTATTACAAGGAAGTGAAAAGAACACAAAATAGTAACTTTGAGAACAATATTCTACAAAATATAGAAAATATAGGTCCTTGGGAAAGAGATTATAGAGAGGTTATTCCACTATATTACCAAAATAGTATATTATTTTCACCTGTTAACTACAATCCTGGGCAAGATAAGAAAGTTTAGCATTCGTGGAAGAATCAAATTTCATTCATTGTGCATCAATGTTAAAACATTAAAAACTGCTTAGTTTTATTAATCAAGATAGTTTATTAGCCCATAGCCTAAGTAAAGCAGTTTGAAATTCACTATGTGCTCCTTGGTCACAAGCACGAAAGAAGCATGACTTTTATCTGATATAGTACTCTTAGAGTTATGCTTTCTTTAAAAGTGGAGTCTATTTAGTGCGCATTGATTTGAATATTTATGTGACCTTTCAGATAGGAATGATCTTTATGTCCTCTGATATCTATAAAGAGGTAGGAGTTATTTTTATTTTCCTGTGATATCTGTAAAGATGTTTTTATTTCCACTCACATTAAATCAGTTAATATTCAAGATTTCTAAGTCCTCTATCACTTCAAATAAGATTCAAGACTTGTATTTCTTTTTACTATAAAGATATTTCAGTATTTTAACTAATAGGCCATTTTTTTCCGACTTAAGACCTAAGTGGTAAATAATGCATGTTCAAAATTTAGAAAGTTTTACTCTTTAGTCCAGAGGAAAAATATCCCAATTACCCAATGTATGCTTAAATGGATCGCACTTTTATGATTCAAATCCCCTCCAAACAGGCTGGGCACAGTAGCTCACGCCTGTAATCCCAGCACTCTGGGAGGTGGAGATGGGTGGATTGCCCGAGCTCACAGGTTTGAGACCAGCCTGAGCAAGAGCAAGACACCATCTACAAAAATAGCCAGGTGTCGTGGTGGTTGCCCATTATCCTCAACACATGCTTTCCTGGTCATCCTGGCCATCCACACCCCCCTCCAGCAGGTAGAGAAAGAAAGCATGTGGGAGATGAAGCAGAAGCCCTTCATGGGCTGGGCCTAGGAGTGGTCATAATAATCATCATCATCTTAGTCCATATTCTCTTCACCAGAAATAGTCACATGACTTTAGAAGGCCACAAGGGAGCCTGAGAAATGTAACCCTAGGTTGGACAGCCACCTCCCAGCAATAAATTTATATTATAAAAGTGAAACAGAACTGTTATGTGGAGGAAAAGCAAGTGATTCACAAATAGAAAATTTCAACACAGAATCCCTCCTGTAGACAAAATATCCACAACGCCATTTTTCATAAGAAAAAAAACCAGAATTATGTCTATGCTGCTATTTTCAGTACCTTGTGCTAATAGCAGCAACTATCTGTTTAACTCAATTGACCTGGTCTTTTCCTTATAAAAGTCCATTTGTGTATACAACATACCCCAAGTAGCCTATGTGCAGGTCATCTAACTACTTAACTATTTCATTCCAGTCCAAAAACATTACTAAACATGTCATCAGTAAGCCTTGTAATGTCTTACTCATGTAGTTTTGTTCATTTAAAAAACCTTATTAATGTGCCAGATTCCATGTCAGTCTCAAACACTGTTTTAAGGGATTTGGAAGCAGCCTTTTTCCCTTCTCGAACTCCTCACCTCTAGAGAGTCTTCCAACTTAGCCTCCCAGAGTGCTAGCATTACAGGCATAAACCACTGCACTGGGCCAGAATTTGAAAAATCTTTTTTTTTTTTTTCTGTTTAGATATCTATTCTGTTCTTTATTAGAGCTTTTTAAAATTTTTTTATTGTTTTTATTATTAAATCCTAGCTGTGTACATTAGTGCAATCAAGGGGTACAATGTGCTGGTTTCATATACAATCTGAACTATTTTCATCAAACTGATTAACATAGCTTTCATGGCATTTTCTTAGTTATTGTATGAAGGCATTTGTATTCTGCATTTAGTAAGGTTTGCCTGTACCCTTCTAAGATGGACCGTAGGTGTGGACCCACCAATTACCCTCCCTCCACCCCAACCCCACCCTTCCCCTCCCTTCCCTTGCACATTTCCCCATATTCTTATGCTGTAGTTGGGTTATAGCCTTCATATGAGACCTTTAAATTAGCTTCATAGTAGGGCTGAGTACATTGGATACTTTTTCTTCCATTCTTGAGATACTTTGCTAAGAAGAATATGTTCCAGCTCCATCCATGTAAACATGAAAGAG
>CAUYRH010019970.1:0-12302 GCA_963574655.1 Perodicticus potto | reverse complement strand
CTGTGGCATCACAGCTCACAGCAACCTCCAATTCCTGGGCTCAAGCGAGTCTCTTGCCTCTGCCTCCCAAGTAGCTGGGACTACAGGCGCCCACCACAACGCCTGGCCATTTTTTGGTTGCAGCCGTCATTGTTGTTTGGCGGGCCCAGGCTGGATTCGAACCTGCCAGCTCAGGTGTACGTGGCTGGTGCCTTAGCCCGTTGAGCCACAGGCGCCGAGCCAGGCCTAGTCTCTTTTTATTGACTGAGCTAGGTGATGTGACAAAGGTAACCTGCTCTTTGAATTTAAGCATTTAGAAATAATTAGTCCTGTTTATTCTTTCCTTTTTGTCCAAACAAAAGGAACCGTGTTAACTGAAAATGAGGATGTGAGTGTTTTGTTTGACTAAGTCTTTTTTTTTTTAAGAGACAAGATCTTGCTCCGCTGCTCAGGCTAGTATATAATGACTTAGTCATAGCTCACTGCAGCTTCAAACTCCTGGGCCCAGGGAATCTTTCCAGCTTAGTCTCCCAAGTAACTGGGATTACTGGTGTGTGTCACTACACCTGGCTAATTAAAAAAAAATTTTGCTGGCGGCTCCTGTAGCTTAGTGCCAACCGTATACTGAGGGTGGTGGGTTCGAAGCCGGCCCAGGCCAGCTAAAACAACAATAAAAACTGCAACAACAACAACAAAAATTAGCTGAGCATTGTGGTAGGTGCCTATAGTCCCAGCTACTTGGGAGGCTGAGGCAAGAGAATCACTTAAGCCCAGAAGTTGGAGGTTGCTGTGTGCTGTGACGACATGGCACTCTATGCAGGGCAACAGCTTGAGACTCTGTTTAAGAATATATACATATATATATATATATATACACATACATATATATATATATATATATATATATATATATATATATATATATATAAATAGTTTTAGAGACAGAGGTCTTGCCGTGTTACTTAAGCTGTTCTTGAACTCCTGGGCTCAAAAGATTCTCCTGCTAGGTTTTCAGAATTTGTTTGAAATTAACCATAAAGCTTGAGTTCTCAACTATCTCTAATGATAAAGACATGAATCTGAATATTCTTTTCCAGTTAAAAATTTATTCCCAATACGCTGTTACATCTCTTTCCCACATCAGAATAGTGTTGTTACGTTACAATTTTTTTTCTGCTAAATAAACTTCAGCAAGCTTTTTTTTTTTTTTTTTTGAGAATCGCTTTAATTTTTTTTTTGAGACAGAGCCTCAAGCTGTCACCCTGGATAGAGTGCCATGGTATGACAGCTCATAGCAACTTCCAATTCCTGGGCTCAAGCGAGTCTCTTGCCTCCGCCTCCCAAGTAGCTGGGACTACAGACGCCCACCACAATGCCCGGCCATTTTTTGGTTGCAGCCGTCATTGTTGTTTGGCGGGCCCGGGCTGGATTCGAACCTGCCAGCTCAGGTGTACGTGGCTGGTGCCTTAGCCCGTTGAGCCACAGGTGCCGAGCCCTTTAGCAAGCTTTTGACTAAATTGGCTTTTCAGGTTCACCTGTACAGTTGTCCTTTGTTATCTGTTAGGAAATGGTTCCAGAATCCTTCTGGTTACCAAAATCTGAAGATGTTCAAGTCTCTCAGTTTGTCACATGGATAGGAAAGAGTTGTTTATGTGTTGTATGCATGGATACTAAAAGTTGGCCCTCTGGATTTGTAGGTTATGCATCCTGCACATGCTGTATTTTCCATTCCTGTTGTTTGAATCCTTGGATGCACAACTCATGGATACAGAGGGATGACTGTTTATTCTTTTAGAAATTTAAAATTTCAACTTCATCATTAGTGGCCATTCTTTTTTGAGCTTGATGTTTTTGGAGTTTAAGATAGCACATAGTTAGCCATGTGACTAGTTGATATAAATGGTCAAATAAAATTTTCTCATTAGTGAAAAAATGAGAGTGATCATCATCATGAAGTAAACAGGATAAGTCTAATTTATGGGTAGTGCATACAAAAGGATTAGAGTAGGAGTCAGGAAGTAGGAAGTAGGGTTTGTGGAGACTGAAGAAGCAACCAAAGGAATTATTTTAGGAGATGGTGACATTTTTGGTCTTAGTCTTTTGTGAATTTGGTTGTTTTCTGTAGTATTCTTAAAGTTGGAACTAATGTTCAAAACTCCATGAGATTTTAAGTCAGATTAGAATGAGGCATCAGTGCTTCAGTGAACATCCTTATGTGTATCTTTGTGAACATAGTTGAGCATTTCTCTGGGATGAAATTTTAGAAGTGAAACTGGTTGGTCAATACGTTAGGGTTCTTTAGAGAAACAGAATCAACTGGATATATACTCTATGTAGGAGTTTATATATATATACACACACACGTGTATATATGGGTATATATGTAGCGAGATATATAAGTGTATGTGTATATATAGGTATAGATATAAGAGCAGATATACTGTAGAAATTGCCATATGTAATTGTGAAAGCTGAGAAGTCATATGATATGCCATTTGAAAGATGGAGAACGAGGGAAACTGGTGGTTTAATTCACCTTGTGTCTGAAGGCCTGAAGACCAGGGGAATAAATGGCATAACTGACTCTCAACCTGAGGCCAAAGACCTGAGAACAAGGTGCTCCAATGTCCATGAGCAAGATAGAGAATATAGACATTGTAACTCAAGAAGAGAGCTTGAATTCTTTTTCTGTGTTTTTGTTCTATCAGGCTTTGAACAGATTGGATGGTGCCTGTCCACATTGATGAGGGTGGATCTTTCTTAGTCTACTGATTGAAATACTAATATCTTTCATAATTATTTCCACAGAGACATCCAGAAATAATATCTTAGCAGCTATCTGGGCATCCCTTAACACACAAAATAAATCATCACATATGCCAGGTTAAAATATTGATAGATAACTGTTAAATTGTATGCTGTGTTAATTAGGACTCTCAGTATTGAATAAAAGAAATTTAGTTCAAACTAGCTTAAACAAAGAAAGAGAATTGAGTCTCACTGGGTTGCCCTTGGTAGAGTACCATGGGGTCACAGCTCACAGCAACTTCAAACTCTTGGGCTTAAGCGATTCTCTTGCCTCCCAAGTAGCTGGGACTATAGGTGCCCACAACACCTGACTCTTTTTTTTTTTTTTTTTTGTAGAGACAGGGTGTCACTGTATTGCCCTAGGTAGAGGGCCGTGGCGTCACACTGCTCACAGCAACCTCCAACTCCTGGGCTAGGCCATTCTCTTGCTTCAGCCTCCTGAGTAGCTGGGACTACAGGTGCCCGCCACAATGTCCGGCTATTTTTTTTGTTGTTGCTGTTGTTGCAGTTCAGCTGGGGTCGGGTTTGAGCCTCCCACCCTTGGTATATGGGGCCGGCACCTTACTCACTGAGCTACAGGCGCCGCCACACCTGGCTCTTTTTTTTGTTGCAGTTGTCATTGTTGTTTAGCAGGCCCAGCTGGGTTTGAACCCACCAGCCTCTGTGTATGTTGCCGGCGCCCTAACCACTGGGCTATGGGCACCAAGCCTCTCCTGTCTTTTAGTACTTTTCATATGGTGTTTGATTTCTTTTAATGCCTTCAAATGTCTTCCTTTCCACTGCTCTGCATCTTGTATGCATGATGAAGTCTCTCCTAAGAGTTGTCTGAGCATTTAGTATTACTAAATAAAACACAAGGTGATATAAATTGTGTAAAGGGTTTGACTGTATAATCTACCTAAAACTGACATTTGTCACCCTTATTATTGGCACATAATAAATTTGTGAGGCTTCATCAAATTCTAGCTCAGCTGTGGAGAAAATGATGTGATCTTGCTATTTAATCTGTCTCTTGTACTGGAAACTATGTGGTTTTGCTTTGCCTGTTACAGGTTTGCAAAAAAAAAAAGCCTTAGCAATCTATTACCCGTCACTACCACTTTTACAAGAAACAGTAAGCAAGTTTATCATTTGTAAGTTAAAAGACACTTTGTGTCAGTAAATTTAGGGTGTGGTATCATTGGCAGAGTGTTTAAGCCAACTCTTGTCATTACTGCACAGGCATCAGTGACTGGCGTTGGTCCAGTTGTGCTGATCCTAATCCTTGAATGTAGCTAGGGAAGAACTCACAAGTTGTTATGAAAGATCTAAAGCTCTCATTGTGTTTGTCTAGTAGGAAGTCTTTAATATGCTTGCCATTTAAAGTTTCAGTAAGAAGATGAGAAGCAGAAACCACTTTGCCTTCCGTTGAAAGTAAATAGAGATTAAGGCATAAAAAAGAGTGAGTGTAATGAGCCATTTCTTTCAAGAAGCCCTCCTGTAAGGAAAGGAAGAGAGTGAGAGGGTAGTGCTTGATGGACCAGTGTATGATAGGTAAGATCTCTTTGGTAAAACTCACACATCAATTTAAGGAAGGCAGTTTATCATTGGAACTTTCAAAACCAATTTATATTGGGTGCTGGAAACTTTCTTCAAGTGATATTCTGGAGACTTTACCAAATTTTTTTTTTTTTTTGAGACTGAGTCTCACTTTTACCTCACAGCAACCTCAAACTCTTGGACTTAAGCGATTCTCCTGCCTCAGCCTCCCGAGTAGCTGGGACTACAGGCACCTGCCATAATGCCTGGCTATTTTTTTGTTGCAGTTTGGCTGGTGCTGGGTTCGAACCCGCCACCCTCAGATACGGGGCTGGTGCCCTACCCATTGAGCCACAGGTGCCACCCAGCTTTACCAAATTTTTAACAGCTGTAATAGTACATAAATATTGTAATGGTTAAGTATCTATCTGCATTTGTGTTTTACAAATGTTCAAATCATACAGATAATTTTGTTGAACCCCTTGAGGGTTGGGCCAGCTGTTTTATCCTTGTTTCACTGTTATGGAATTTTGAGCCTTAGAGAGTTTTAAGTAATTTGTCCAAAGTGTAATCCAAATTGTAACTACAAATCCAGGATTGCATCTTAAATATAACTCTAAATGTTATCTTCTTGGTCCAGTGGTTTTAAAGTTTCCTAAATATATTTTTTTCCCATAGATAAAATCTTTCAAGATCTCAAGTTAGCAGTAAATTACCTTCAGTATTTCTCTTCACTTTTCTGATAGGAAAGGGATGTATCTGTTGTTCATCCTCAAATTCCTGGTTCAAAGGCTCCTCCTATCTCAGCTTCCAGCATAGCTGGGACTATGTGTGCATGCTACTGTGTCCAGCAATGTTTTTTTTAGCAGTTGTACAGAGCAAGCAAATTCTTTTCTAGAGGCAGGGTCTTGCTGTGTTGCCCAGTCTCAATTACTGGTGTAAGCTATGGTGCCTGGCTTTGACATACCCTCATTTTTTGTTGTTTTGAACTTCTGTAATGCAACAGTAGTCTAGGTCTCTTATCTTCCAGTTTTTTTCTTTCTTGGTCTGTTGTTGCTGTGTGGATGGACTCTTCTTCTCCTTGATGGGCACCCTTCTCTCTGCATTTCTACCAGGACCACCTTATTTTACTTTTTCTAGATTAAAGACATGGTTTAGTGTGTAGTAAGTCTAGGCTCCCCTCATGTTTGTCTTTTTTCCCCTAAATTCTTTTTTACTCTTACCTGCATTATCCCTCTCTCATCAACTTGAGTTACTTTACTAACAGAGAGCTCTGTTTGATTAGAATTGTATTAAATTTATTACTACTAACAGACAGCTCTGTTTGATTAGAATTGTATTAAATTTATTAATTATTTTGGAAAGAATCAGCACCTTTATAGTATTGAAATTTCCCATTTAGGAACTATATCAATTATACATATCTATACATTCATAGTATTTTTGTTGTTTGTGTTCACAAAATTGTAAGTTTGGCCAGGCGCAGTGGCTCATGCCTGTAGTCCTAGCATTTTGGGAGGCTGAGGCTAGTAGATCCCTTGAGCTCAGGAGTTTGAGACAAACCTGAGCAAGTGTGAGACCCCATCTCTACTAAAAATAGAAAAACTGGGTGTTGTGATGTTCGCCTATAGTCGCAGCTACTTGGGAGGCTGAGCTAAGAAGAGCCCAAGTTTGAAGGTGCTATGAGCTATGATAAACTCTTGATCCAAAAGTTTGAAGTTGCTATGAGCTATGATAACGCCATGGCATTCTATCCAGGGCCCTGGAATAAGACTCTGTCACAAAAAAAAAAATAAAAATAAAAAAAATAAAAATAAACCCAAAACAAAACAAAAAGCCAATAGCAAAAAACTAAGTCTTAATACTGAAAATAAGAGTCATGTCTGAATAATCTCTGACGAATCTGAATAAAGATTAATTTCTGACTAATCTCTGAAACACTGTGATATGCACTTTTAAAAAAATATGACTACCCTGTCTTACTGTTCAGTTGTTATGCATGCTATAAAGTTTAAGGCTATTTGCTTTGAATATATGTATGTATAAACTGTTAATTTGAATATTATAGTTTGGTTTACATGTTTCACGGTGAGCTACAATTACCAGAATTATTTAAAGTAGATGACTATTTTAGTCAAGAGCATTAATTTCAAATCTAGTATTTAAAAAAATTTTTTTAGAAGTGTTTTTTTTAGGGGAAATTTGTCTGTTTTATTCATTACTACTCTCAGAAATACCTTCATCACGGGAGCCTGTAGCTCAGTGGTTAGGGCTCTCACCACGTGCTCTGGGGCTGTGGGTGAGAACCCAGTCTGGGCCTCCTAAACAAAAAAAATAGTCGGGCATTGTGGTGTCCCTGTAGTCCCAGCTACTAGGGAGGCTGAGGCAAGAGAATCACTTGAGCCCAAGAGTTTGAGGTTGCTATGAGGTATGATGCTATGGTACTCTACTGAGGGGGACAAAGTGACACTCTATCTCAATTAAAAAAAAAAAAGAAATACGTTCATCTCCTTAGAGCCTGTTCTTGTGTTAAGGGAGTAGACTTTTACTGTTTTGGAAAGGTAAGAAAGTCCCTCTCAATATTATTTTTTGCTCTGCCGTTTCCAAAATTTTCATGTATGTGTTGTTTACATAATTTGAATGTTACCAGAAGGTTGAGGTTTTTTTTTAAATAAACAAATACGCTCCAGAAACCTTAAATTAACTAATAAATTCCTTATAAATTGTATGCCACTGTTTGATTTCATCAAAATGCATTTATTCTTTGAGAAGTGTAATCTTAACTATTAGACTATAGACTTAAGTTAGAAAACGAGTACTTAAAACTGCCTTCATTATTAGTTGAATACAAGGAAGTAATGATGAATAATATAAGACCCATGTCCCTTATAGAAACTTAGAAAAAAAATTTATTAATATTTCAAGAAATCTTAGTTAAGCAAATCTTTGGCACTGTATCCTCCTCAGATCTTGCTTTAATGTTCCCTTTCAACGCCTGGCTTTTGCTTCATCCACCAAAAATTAGAGAAGAAAGAATGAGAGTGAATGGGCAAGATTTGTATAGTGAGATACCAAAGAGCTGGATCTCTGGAGAAATTTTTCTTGATTTTCTGTAGTAGCAATTCTCAACCTGTGGGTCGCGACCCCTTTGTAACAATGAAAATATATCCTGCATATCAAATATTTACATTACGGTTCATAACAGTAGCAAAATTACAGTTATGAAGTAGCAACGAAAACAATTTTATGGTTGGGGATCACCACAACATGAAGAACTGTCTTAAAGGGTAACGGCATTAGGAAGGTTGAGAACCACTGTTCTAGAGAGTTCTAAACTGCTGAGACCTCCCATTTGTAAATTACTTATATCTTAGTATTTCATTAAATTCCTCCTGGGATCTTTGCTTTTTAAGCCTAAGAAATAGAGGCAGTATCTTCTAGTTGATGGGTTTTTATTCTTCTGTAGATTCATCTGAAAACTACATCAAGGCAAAGACTTTTGAAGGCTTCTGTGCGTTACATCTTGCTGCCAGTCAAGGACATTGGAAGATTGTACAGATTCTTTTAGAAGCTGGGGCAGATCCTAATACAACTACTTTGGAAGAAACCACACCATTGTTTTTAGGTGATGTATTCTATTTGTGCTATAGATACAATTTTTTTTATATTTTACTTCATTAAATTAAAGTTAATTTCTTCCTGAGCTGTTGTACTTATAGTATGTTCTTATTGAAAATGTTATTTCACTGTTTCTTTGCTTTTGAAACTGAAAAGATATTTTTAAAGGTTTCATTCTTATTTTCTACCCTTGGGAAGTAGTAGCATATGAGACTTTGCATGTTTATTTAAAGTTGCAAAATCTGTTCTGAATTGTAGTCACCATCATTATTTCTGAAGACCAGGTGTTTCTTATATTGTTGCAGTAGTTACAAGGTTACCTGTGAATGTTTTATGTTTGCTTTTTCTTTTTCCTTAGCATTAAGACATTAAGAAGCTTTTATGGAAGAAATCACCAACTAATCCTTTAATGCTTGTTAATTTATTGCCTATATGGATCACTTTTCAAACCTCATTATTTAAAACTCTTTTAATTCCTTAAGGATGATAGCCAAATTCTGTATGACATACTTCCAATAACTGTCTTTATTTTCTTTTTTCTGTCCCTCCCACTTATCCTATTTGTCTTCAGGGACATTGTGTCCCATAAAGTTTGTGGAAAACAGCAAATGAAGAGGGTAAATCATTTAGAATGGAATCACTGTATCTGGACTACAGTTTGGGTCCTACCACATGTAATTTGTATATTTGTTTACTGTATACTTCAGTTTCCTCGCATATAAAATGAGACTAATAGTACCTACCATAGTCTTTGCCATTGGGCTGGAAATAAAATGAGATGAGTACTTTTTTCTTGTGAACTTAAAAATATTTATTTAAAAAATTATTTATAGTAAAAATTACTTTTTAGTATGTAGTTATGTGAGTTTTGATATATGCATAAAATTCTATAATTCAATAATCAAGATGTAGAACCATTTTTTTTTTTTTTGAGACAGAGTCTCATTGTGTCACCCTTGATAGAGTGCCATGGGGTCACAGCTACGGGTGCCGATGAAAATGTAGAGCCTTTTTGTCATTTCCCCAAATTGCATAGTACCTATTTTTCATCAACCTTCACTTCTCTTCCAGCTCCACCCCTTACAGATACTGATTTATTCCCATCCCTGATATTTATTTTCTGCAGTGTCATGTATGTATTTGAAATAATATGCTCTACATAATCTGTGAGACTGACTTCTTCTACTAGCAAAATGCTTTTGAGATTCACCTGTATTTTTGCATGTATCAGTAATCTATTCCTTTTTATTGCTGAAAATGTTACAGGGTAGCTATCTATTCACAGTTTATCGAGCTAATCACAGTTTATCTATTCACCAATTGAAGGAAATTTGAGTTGTTTTCAGTGTATGGTGATTGTGAATATGTCTGATATAAACATATGGCTTCAGGTTTTGTGTGAATACAAGTTTTCATTTCTCTTGGGTTAATACAATACTTAGGATTGCTGTGACCTATGGTAAGTGACACATTTAATTTTGAAAAATAAGTTGGGAGTTTCTTTCCACCAGTTGGCTTTTTTTTCAATAAAGTTTAAGAGTTTCATTTGTTCCACATCCTTGCCAACACTGGGCGTTACCAGGTTTTTCTTTTTCTTTTTTACATTTTAGCTCATTCCAATAGGAGATTAGTGGTAACTCACTGTGGTTTTATTTTTATTTTTATTTTTTTTGAGACAGAGCCTCAAGCTGTCACCCTGGATAGAGTGCTGTGGCATCACAGCTCACAGCAACCTCCAATTCCTGGGCTCAAGCGAGTCTCCTGCCTCCACCTCCCAAGTAACTGGGACCACAGGCACCCGCCACAACGCCCGGCCATTTTTTGGTTGCAACCGTCATTGTTGTTTGGTGGGTCCAGGCTGGATTTGAACCCGTCAGCTCAGGTGTACGTAGCTAGCGCGCCCGTTGAGCCACAGGCGCCAAGCCCTCACTGTGGTTTTAAATTGCATTTTTTTAATTGCCAGTGTTATTGAACATCTTTTCAATGACTATTGTCCATCTTTCTTTTTTTTTTTTTTTACATTACTTCTGTGTTAAGACATTTTTTGAAATAATTTCAAATTTAAGGAAATAGTAACAGTGCAAAAGATTCCTATGTACCTTTCACCCAAATTTTGTTCTTTTGCCATGTTTGTCTTATCGTTTAATTTCTTCAGAGTCTCACTTTGTTGCCCTCCAAGTAGTGCTGTGGAGTCATAGCTCACAGCAACCTCAAACTTTTGGGCTCACATGATCCTCTTGCTTCAGCCTCCCAAATAGCCACAACACCAGCTATTTTTTATAGACAGGATCTTGAACTCCTGAGCGCAAGCAATCCAACTACCATGGCCTCCGATAGTGCTAGTATTACAGGCGTGAGCCACCATGCACAGGCTTAATTTCTTTCTTTATCCATGTGTTAAATTTTTCTGAATTTTTTCTGAACCCATTGAGATTAAATTGTAGATATAATGCCCCATTAGCTGTAACTACATTAGTGTGAATTTCCTAAAAGCAATAAAATTTTCTTTTATTGCATATAGCAATAGCTTGTATATAGCAATCATACAATGATCAAAATCAGGAAGTTAACATTAATACAGCACTATTATTTAGTCTATAGACTTTCTTTTTCTTTCTTTTTTTTTTTTTTTTTTTCGGCCAGGGCTGGGTTTGAACCCGGCACCTCCTGTATATGGGGCTGGTGCCCTACTCCTTAGAGCCACAGGCATCACCCTCCTTTTTTTTTTAAGAGATAAACTCTCACTTTATTGCCCTTGGTAGGGTGCTATGGCGTCACAGTTCACAGCAACCTTCAACTCCTGGGCTTAGGCCATTCTCTTGCTTCAGCCTCCTGAGTAGTTGGGACTATAGGTGCCCGCCACAATGCCCATCTATTTTTTTTGTTGCAGTTAGGCTAGGGCTGGGTTCAAACCCACTACCCTCTGTATATGGGGCAGCGCCCTACCCACTGAGCCACAGGCACTGCCCAATCTATAGACTTTCTTCAATTTTTCTAATAATTCCACTAATGTCATTTATAGTAGAAGAAAAAAAAATTTGTTGATCAAGGATCAATTCAGTATTACTTGTTGTAGTTAGTTGTCATGTCCATTTAGCCTTGTTTAGTTTGGAGCAGTTTTTCAGTCTTTTATGACTTCACATTTCATTTTGTAGAGTATCTTCCAATTTGAATATGTCTGATATTTCTTCTTTATAAGGTTCAGAGTGTGCATTTCTGGGAGAAATACTCAGAAGTGACATGGTATCTTAGCACATCTTAGGAAGAATATGAGCCAATACTGGTAATACTAATTTATGAAAGTACTTTGGAAGTGTGAAAAGTGTTATTATACAGATGTTTCTTGGTGCCTTTGGTGCAATAAGGTTTGGGTTTCCTAGAGGGGTAATTCCTTTTTTTATATCAAGTTTCTTCCCCGCCCCCCCACATCTACATTTATTGCACTTTGGATATTCTGTACAAATACAGAGTCAGCATTTTTTAAGGTTTAGCTATGTGCAGTTTCTGTTCTGTTCTATTTGCTGTCTTCAAAGGATCTTCTATATAGAAGAGTAAAAAAATAAAGTGAATTTAGAAGTTCAGGATTTTAAAAGAAAGGAAAAATCAGTTACCCTTGAATGATAGAGGAAAACTTCATCTGCAGAGGACTATATTAGTAGTTAGCAGTAGATCTGGACACAGTGGCTCATGTCTATAATCCCAGCACTTTGGTGAGATGATTGCTTGAGGCTGGGAATTTGAGACAAGCCTGGGCAGTATAGCAAGATCCTGTCTCTACAAAAAATTAAAAAATAAACCAACTAGTAGAGTGTGGTGTCGTGCACCGATACCCCCAGGTATTTGAGGCTGCAGTGAGTCATGACTATGCCATTGGGTGACAGTGAGACCCTGTCTCTAAAAAGAAAGAAAGAAGTAACAATAACATTTATTGAGTAGAGTGTGTAACTTGCAGGCCCTTGTGGGGTATTTTAGATGAATTAGATCATTTAATTTTCACTATGGTTATGTAGCTATTATTTCCACTTTTACAGATGAGGAGACTATAAAAAGATAGGATTTAAGAGTATCTCTATATATGAATCTTATTTTTTTTTTTTTTTTTGAGACAGAGCCTCAAGCTGTCACCCTGGGTAGAGTGCTGTGGCATCACAGCTCACAGCAACCTCCAACTCCTGGGCTCAAGCCAGTCTCCTGCCTCCGCCTCCCAAGTAGCTGGAACTACAGGTGCTCGCCACAATGCCCGGCCATTTTTTGGTTGCAGCTGTCGTTGTTTGGCGGGCCCAGGCTGGATTCAAACCCGCCAGCTCAGGTGTACATGGCTGACGCCTTAACCCATTGAGCCACAGGCGCCGAGCCGCTATATATGAATCTTGATCTTG
>CAUYRH010019969.1:0-15917 GCA_963574655.1 Perodicticus potto | reverse complement strand
CTACTTGGAAGGTGGAGGCAGGAGACTCACTTGAGCCCAGGAATTGGAGGTTGCTGTGAGCTGTGATGTCACAGCACTCTATCCAGGGTGACAGCTTGAGGCTCTGTCTCAAAAAAAAAAAAAAGAAATTTTTGTCAGCAGTAAAACAACTGCATCCATCTTTAAGCTCCAGCCTTAGAAACTGGCAGTCCTCAAGTTGTTACCCAGGATGAAAAAAGGCCAAATTTAATTGAACCTTCAAAAGGAATTTAGCACAGAGAAACAGCGTTATCTGAACTGGAGTATGGCCAGACCTCTGGGTTAATACCTCAATGGGGAGACCCATCAAGGACCTTATTTCTGGATCAGCAGCAATATTTCTGACTTTACAAAAGAAGGCTTTGGAAAATTTCTTCTTTAACCAAATTAATTCCACCAGCATCATATGTCAGAGATGCTAAGTCTGCTCTATGAAATAAGTGCCCATAAAACCTCCAAAAGGCTTTAAACACATGGACCCAGCTGAGAATGTGTTTAGTTATGCATTTGCTCTACTATAGCAGGTCCTTCTAGAGACGTAGGGGGACAGATGGAATTATCTGGCCAGGAGCTGATATTTTTACTGAAATATACTGCATCTGGTTTGGCTCTTTTCTCCTTTCAATTTAATTTAAAAGATTAGGGGCCAAGAACTAGTTGAACCTATTTCTGGTTTTGACTTGCATATATGACACTTGAAAGCAGAAAGAATCATTAACACACACTGTAATATTAGTAAGAAGGATTCCATTTTCACATTTTAAAAATAAATGCTAACTATTTTATGTATGAGAGAGGAGCAGGCAATGCGTTGAGTTAGCTTAATATCAACGTTTAAATGTCACATCTGGGGTAGATGGGGGAGGAAGTAAGGGGCAAAAACCTACCTAATTGGTACAATGTATACTATTCAGGTGATGGGCACAATCATAGCTCTGACTCAAGCATTACAAAAGCCACTCATGTAACAAAAACATATGTGTTCCTTTAATATTTTGGGGGGGAAATATAGAAAGGTTTATCTTTCAACATATAAATAAAATGTAAAGTTCAACCCTCTCCCTTTTCTAAACCGTATATTTCAGCAAAATGATATTTAAAATTTTTAAATATAGGAGTAAGAAAGAAAGTAATTCATTAAACAAATCTGTGAAGCAAATTATTCCAAATACTCTAGAATCCCTCAGTTGTGGCATAAAAGGGCTATTACTTATTATTAGAGAACGAAAAAGAAAATTCAAAATTTAAGAGGTGAAGAAAAAGGACCTAATTATTATATCACCTACAAGAAGAAAAAGAAAGATATCTACTTATGTCCTAGTGCAGTAACATCTTTAGCAATCCAAATCCTGGGTTCCCCGGAGAGACTTTTTTTTTTTGAGACAGAGCCTCAAGCTGTCACCCTGGGTAGAGTGCTGTGGCATCAAGCTCACAGCAACCTCCAACTCCTAGACTCAAGCGAGTCTCCTGCCTCCACTTCCCAAGTAGCTGGGACTACAGGCGCCGGCCACAACGCCCGGCCATTTTTTGGTTGCAACCGTCATTGTTGTTTGGCGGGCCCGGGCTGGATTCGAACCTGCCAGCTCAGGTGTACGTGGCTGGCGCCATAGCTGCTTGAGCCACAGGCGCCGAGCCTCCAGCAAGACATTTTAAGGACTAAAGAACATTCCACATCTTTCAGAGGTCCTTATTCATTCACATTTCTAAGTCCCCATTTTGGGCTGGTAAGCCTGAGGGCTTGTCGAAAAGAACTGTGCTTACTACCCTTGAAAGGTCTCCAAATCTGGCTGGAGAGATAGGCCACATGCAAAACAAGATCAGCAATGCATGTAGTGCCCCATTAGTGCCTCAGGAAAAAGCTACCAGAGGAAAGGCCTCTGAAATCTTTTTTTTTTTTTTTTGAGACAGAGCCTCGAGCTGTCACCCTGGATAGAGTGCTGTGGCATCACAGCTCACAGCAACCTCCAATTCCTGGACTCAAGCGAGTCTCCTGCCTCCGCCTCCCAAGTAGCTGGGACTACGGGTGCCAGCCACAACGCCCAGCCATTTTTTGGTTGCAGCTGTCATTGTTGTTTGGCGGGCCCAGACTGGATTCGAACCCGCCAGCTCAGGTGTACGTGGCTGGCGCCTTAGCCCATTTAGCCACAGGTGCCAAGCTGGCCTCTGCAATCTTAAGTGCAAAGAAGCAAGTTTTATGGCAGAGACTTGACCCCATCCTCTCCCTGAAATGGGCTCCCGCCCCCATCATGGTGTCCCAGGCTAACTACTTTGGTCTCCTGAGGCCTGAATGCACATGACTGCATAGAGAGGCCTTCTGGCCAATCCACCTAATGGGGCCTCACCCCATCTCCCACTTCACATAGCACTCTGCTCTATCTCCTCAAGAGCACTTATTTTCATTTGTGATAATATTTTTGTTTGTACTTGTTTAATATCTCTCCCTTTAGACTGTAAGTCCCTCAAAAGCTGGGTGTTAATTTTATGATTTCATTTCTGTAGGCCCACTTCGAGAAAAATGCCAAGCCCAGAATAGGATCTCAATAAATGTGGTGTCTGCGTGAGCCTTTAACAAAGGGTAGAATGTCAACAAAAGAAACTGAGGAAATGATTACAATAAGGTAAAAAAACCTATAAACCAGATATTAAAGGAAAACAATGAGTAAAGGGATTGATGGGCCAGAAAAATAAGGTATAAGATGAAAAAGAAAGCCAGTTATAGAGTGAAGCACAGGGTCAATCTCTGGAGAAACTGAGGAGTTTGGACCTTGTACTGTACCAACAGGGAACCAAGGAAGCCTTTTAGTCAGAGAGGGTAATAGAAAATATTTTAGGAACATAATAGGTGGCCACAAGTCAGAAGGACCAGAGGAGAAGCCCAGAGGCACACAAGGGAATACTGAGAGGCAGGTTTAGAGACCCTGGGAAGGTGAGTGGGGATGGAGAAGGACAGAGATCTGGGGAGAAACCTTGGTGACTGACCTAAGAGGGGGAGAAGAAGAAGTGTTTGGAGTCAAGGGCACGGGAAAGCTTGAGCTTTCCTTTACAGGGCCTGGCTGGGGTCATTTCTACAATACAAGTTTTCCCCATCCTCATCTGTCCTATTGATTTCAAATGAAAAATTGCTATAAAAGCATCTTTATCTTCAAATTAAGGTCATGGTGAGACATGATGCTGCTAAAAAATGCCCAAGAAAGACTCACGGACTCATTTCCTAATAGCATAATTATGCTGTTAGGTGGAGAGTAGGCAGAGTCATTATTATGTGATGGGGTACTGAGAAAATCTACACTGATTTTGCCAAAAAGCACAACAGGGAAGTGACTGAGTTCTATCTCCTAGGCAGAAGCTTCAAAGGGCAATAAGCACCCCCACTTCACAAAGCAGCTTTTAGTATGGCTTCCGGATGGGGGTGTGGCAGCTCTGGAAGTATCTTGCACATTGTCCTTGATTTGGGCTCACAGATTAAGCCCATAATTTTTCAGGGAAGTAGGATGAACATAAAACTCCTTGATGAAGCATTATCAGGTGCCATGTGCTAAGTAAAATCTCATAATTATGTATAGTGCAATGTGCATTATGGGCAAACATCTGTAATGATGTCATAAAATTTCAAGAGGATGTTAGAAGAAAAGCCAGAACAGAAGCAGTTTAAGAACAAGTTATCTGAGGACAGGGAGAAAAAACTGAGGTGCCTGGCAAGGAAGCAAGAAGGTTTGATGAGAGGACACAACTGCAGCTTCAAATATCTGAAAAACTATTATGGAAGACCGTGTGCATGACCCACCAAGAAGGTAGAACCGGAACTGGTTCAAGTCACCAATTTTAGCTAGAAATGAGAAAAAGTTTGTCCATGATTTCACATAAGTAATGGCAGACAGCAGGGGGTCACCTGGGGTTTCCAAGCAAAAGCTAGATCATTTTTAGAGAACATGAAAGTGATTTTGTTCATAACAGAGTTGGACTACATGATGAGTAAGATTTCTCCCAAATTCTTGATTTGAGAATTTGCTGGAAATCACCACAAAAGAAAGACCTAACAACTCACCCTCTTTCACTAAAGTAAAGGGAAGGTGTTTAAGTCTTAATAGTAAAAAAGGCTGGGCATGGAGGCTTTCATAGTTCTAGTACTACAGAGACAGAGTGAGAAAATCATTTAAGCCCAGGATTCTGAGATCAGCCTGGATATACAAAGGGAGAATTACCTCAAAAAAAAAAAAAAAGGAAAAAGGAAACTTAGACTTCTCCCAGGAGGTCCCTTTTCCAATTTACTTTTCTTCATACCATAGACAAAATATTTTTCTGGTGTTGTAGGGGAGAAGCATGATAGTACTGTAATAATTGGGTTGAAACAAGAGGGAATGAAACGTAATTGCTAACTAAAGCCAAAACAAAAATTTAACTCATGTATATTCTAAATACAATCTGGTTAAGACTTAGAAGACGTCTCTCCAACTGGTTTCTCTCATGTATCAACCCCAAGACCTTAGGCAAGTCATTTCAGCTCTCCAAACTTTAATTTCCTTACCTGGAAAGTAGAATGTGAGCTAGATCAAATTGTTCCTAAAAATCAACAGAATGCTTAACACTCTTTATATCAAAACAAATTCCATAAGAATTTAAGAATTTAAACCTGAAAAATGAAGCCATAAAGATACTAGAAAGAAACAGATTTTTTTCTGGTCATCTTGGAGTATGGAAAGTCTTTTTTAAAACAGGACATAAAATCTAGAAGTCATTCAAGAAAAGTCAGATTTATTTATATAAAAATTCTAAATTTCTGCATGTTAAAAACCACAAGAATACCATAAACCCAAAAGGCAATTCATATTGCAAGGGCTATCTCTTCAAACATCAAGAGCTACAAATTAGTATTAAAGAGATCAATTCAACAATAACAACAAAAAAAGAGAGACCGGAAAAGACAAAGAACCAAGAAAATAGTGCTTTTTAAAAACATATGAAAAGATGTCAACCTCACTCAGACACATACTTTAAAACTTGCACCAAGATAACACTACCAATCTATTAACCAAAGAGATTTAAAGAGCTGATCAGCCCAATGGTGGAGAGGCATAGAGAAATAAGGCTTTCTTTATACGTTGTGCACAAACTCTTGACACAGCTGTTTAGCTTCTATAAATTTATCTCAAAATGACTTTGTATAAAGATTTGCATTGCAGCAATACTTTTAATCAGTAAAAGGTTGGTAACATCCGAAATGTCTATCTACAGGAAACTTTAAAAATAAATGATGGTATATGCACACCATAGAATACTATGAACAATAAAAAAGAAAACTCTTCATATACTTAAATTAGAATGATTTTCAAAAAACTGTTGTTAAATGATAAAAGCAAGGTTGGGCATGGCACTCTGGCAGGCCAAGGTGGAAGGATCCCTTGAACTCAGGAGTTCAAGACCAGCCTGAGTAAGACCAAGACCCTGTCGCTACCAAAACCAGAAAAATTAGGTGGGCATGGTGACTGGCGCCCATAGTCCCAGCTACTTGGTAGGCTGAGATAGGAGGATAGCTTGAGCCCAGGAGTTTGAGATTGCTGTGAGATAGGCTGATACCACTGATTTCTAACCTGGGCAAAAGAATGAGACCATCTCAATCAATCAATCAGTTAAGTAATTAAGAAAATAAGTAAATAAATGATAAAAAGCAAGGTTCAGAGCAGTATGTATATGGTGGTAGTATTTTTTCTCATAAAAAGAAAAATCCTCTACCATGTCTGAAATGCTTATATATACACAGACTATTTCTAGAAAGATAGCAAAAACTGTGGAGAGGAACTGGGAGTAGTATGGCAGACAGGGAACTAGGGAGATTTATTTTTTACTATATAGTTTTTGGTACCTTTAAAATTTCAAATATGTTCCAGGTTTACAATTCTTTAAAAAAATTCCTGAGGTATAAAAATTCCATTTCTAGGATTAGTTTTGCCTAGGTTTCTATCTTATAGCTAGATATGAAGGTTAAGACAAATACATCTCACCCCACCCCCAGGGCATAGGAACAGCCTAAGACACTGGGGTTTGGAGATCTCCACCTTTGACATTCAGCATGAAGAGAGGAAGCTACTCCTCTGCCACTGCACTCAAGTTCTAGGGTGTTGGCTCGGTGCCTGTAGCTCAGCAGCTAGGGCGCCAGTCACATACACTGGAGCTGGCGGGTTTGAACCCAGCCCAGGCCTGCCAAACAACAATGACAACTACAACCAAAAAATAGCCAGGCGTTGTGTTGGGCACCTGTAGTCGCAGCTACTTGGGAGGCTAAGGCAAGAGATTGAGGTTGTTGTGAGCTGTGACGCCACAGCACTCTACCAAGGGCAACATAGTAAGACTCTGTCTCAAAAAAAAAAAAAAAAAAAAGTTCCAGGGTATTCTCTACTGTCCTTTGGGCCAGCACAGAAGGCTAGGTCAGCCTTGTATATAAACTTCTCCATGATTATCCACCTTCCAGCTGTCAGACAGCTTAGCTGTTTACCTGGCAGCAAAACCCAGGCCTGCATGCCCATTGCAAAATGAACGCAAGGCACTCCCGTAGTTTGGGGAAAAGTTCTATTGAAAATAACTAGATCCAAAGTGGAAAGGAACCAGAACATTTACACAAACCACAACATTTCAGCTGAGTTTACAATGGCTTACTGCCTGTTTAAATCAGGACAGCCAAGAACAGACTGCCAGACAAATTGTCATTTGCAGGCCCCTAGTGAGCTTAGGCAGTTTTCCACCTGTCCAGACAAATAAACAGGCCGCCTTGAGTTATGGACAGGTGGGCCCTGTGGCGCCAGAGACTGGGTCATTAAAGCTCATCAGCAAGACAGAGCAGGATGCCTGGAAAGGATCTGATCAGCATCTTGGCCCTGCCCATCTATAGGCCAGAAGCATTTGTTTCACCCACCAGCTACTCACTTGGTGGCATTAAAAGGGAACAACTACGGAAAAGAAAGCAGGACAAGGAAAGTAAAGGAACACTAGGCAAGGAGCGCAGCCTTCCATAAAACACAGAGCTAAAGGCTGGGAGTAGTGGTCCATGTCTATAATCCTAGCACTCTGGGAGGCCAGGGCAGATGGACTGCCTGAACTCACAGGTTCAAGACCAGTCTGAGACAGAGAGAGACCCTGTCTTTAAAAATAGCCAAGCGTTGTGGCAGGTGCCTGTAGTCCCAGATACTCGGGAGGCTGAGGCAAGAGAATGGCGTTAGCCCAGGAGTTTGAGGTTGCTGTGAGCTATGACGCCACAGCACTCTACCAAGGGCAACAAAGTGAGACTCTGTACCCCCACCCTCCAAAATAAACAGAGCTGAGATCAGATAGCACATCTCTGAGAATGCTGGCCTAACACTGGGGTCCAGGAAACAACTCTGTGTTATTTCTGAGGGTCACAGATCCCAAAGGAATCCTAAGTTAGGTCTAGATTAATTGCTTTCCTAGAGTCTTATGTAATAAAAAGCCTACCCACTAACTAGCCAGGTAATTATTTAACTGCCATTTTGACCACATAGCACTTATCTCTAAACAAATTAAACTTCTCTGCAATCTACACACATGTGTAGGTATGCCCCCACACAAACCATCTTTGTATCTGGTGTCTAAGAAGCTCCCTCTAAATTGATGTCCATTAAGTCCACGTAGACAGAGAATGAGGCTACCAGCATCTCACTCTCTGGTTATAATAACTTATGGCTTGGCTGCTGAGAGGAAGGACTCAAGGTTCTCAGGGCAAATTATTCATGATGAGTACTCTTTTTTTTTTTTTTTTTGTAGTGACAGAGTCTAAATTTATCGCCCTCAGCAGAGTGCCGTGGCGTCACACAGCTCACAGCAACCTCCAACTCCTGGGCTTAGGCGATTCTCTTGCCTCAGCCTCCCGAGTAGCTGGGACTACAGGCGATTGCCACAACGCCCGGCTATTTTTCTGTTTTGCAGTTCAGCCGAGGCCGGGTTTGAACCTGCCACCTTTGGTATATGGGGCTGGCGCCCTACTCACTGAGCCACAGGCGCTGCCCATGGTGAGTACTCTTTCAGGACACAGCACCCTCTGCGTTCAGAACAATGGTGCCCATACCCTGACTCACCTTCCCCAACTCTTTGAACACCAAGTCAGGTGCACACCCCCCCCTTTGTATCTCCTGCTTTCTAGACTCCTCACAATTTTCTGGTTTTAATAATTTTGGGTTCCCTTCCTCTTGCCCCATAATCTTGGTTTTAAAATTTTATTTCTGATTTGATATGTAATAAGCTTATTGAAACATATTTCCTGGGACAAAAAGAATCCAGCCCCTCTGCCAGAGCCCACCTAATGATCTTTGCCCAGGATGACAAGAAGGACAACAATCAAGTTTGAGAAATTCTTAGAAATTAACATTTTATCTGAATTCAAAAGCTTTAAAAATATGTATGTGTGTATACATGTTTAAAAAGTCACCCAACACGGGCGGCACCTGTGGCTCAATGAGTAGGGCTCCGGCCCCATATACCGAGGGTGGTGGGTTCGAACTCAGCCCCGGGCACACTGCAACAAAAAATAGCTGGGTGTTGTGGCGGGTGCCTGTAGTGCCTGTTGCCACTGCTGTCGTAGCTGGCTGGGCCGGTTCGAATCCGCCACCCTTGGTATATAGGGCGGGCCCCCTACTCACTGAGCCACAGCCGCCGCCCCCAATTTGTATGATATATTTGTAAGACAATATAAGTATAGGATGGAATTCTAATTTCTCTCACTGGAGAAATTAGTGAAAAGAAAGCAGACCAATAGCTCTGCTCATGCCTCCCAGCCTATGTGGGAGGCCTTGGGTCTTTCTGCAGAGGGCTTTCCCTAGGTGACTCCTCAGCTGCCATCCCTGCCCCACCATACTCTCTATCCCTCTTCTCAGCTGTGTTGTTTTTATTTTAAGCACTTCTATCACCAATTAGCATACTACAAATTTTATGAATTTATCTTTTTAAAATCCTTGGTCCCCTGGTAGCTTCCTACAATGTCAGCTTCCATGAGGGCAAGAGGTTTTGTCTAGTTTACTGTTGTATTCCTAGTACTTAGTCCTACCTAGAACAGAACAGGTACTCAACAAATTAGCTGAATAACTGTAATAAAAATATAATTCAATTTTATATTACTACTGATGATATAAAAACATCTCTACTGTTTCTTAGATGCAATTACAATACAGCCTCTGTAAGTTGACAACCCAAGGGACTCTCACAAACTGGTCAACATAAGGTACTAAGTCTACTGTAGTGATAAGTACACATGGTGCATGTCCAGTCTATGAAAATTAGGTTAACTTAAGGAGGTGGTCAATATAGGGAGATGGTCAACTATGGAGGTTCTACTGTACTTAGAAAAATATATGATGAACTAATATTTCCTAAACTGTATTTAATATAAAGCCAGTCTGTCTCCTACTGATTCTGCTACTAGAAAAACAGAAGAGACAAAACCAGAACAAAAGCATAAGAAAAATATCCCAGAAAATGTTTCTTTCTGTAATTCTCAACATTTGTATGAAACAGAATAAAAAGCAAATTCTTCTCATCTATTCACTCATATTCATTGTCACTTAGGCTTTTACCCACCCCCTCTACCAAGCTACTATTAAAAAGACAAAATTTAGCAAAACAGAAAAGGGGAGAAAAAGGAAATTTTCCTTTTGTTTGGCAATTTCACAGATACCCAAATCCCTCCCTGGTACTTGATGGTACTCTCTACTACAGCTAAATGGAACCAGACAGGGTGGGTGTTGGCGTGGTAAAAATGCCGGCACAGAATGTAAATGTGGGTAAACACTGGCAAAAATGTTAAATGGAGAAAAGCAAAGTCCCTCTGATGGAAAGGTCTGAAAAGGAAAGACTAGAAGAAAAGCTAATCCATGATTCAACTGGTAAAAATAAGAATGAAAAGGAAAAATGAGTGAGAAAAGTAAGAAGTAAGACAGTAAAAAGATGACGGGGAAGAGCATAGAAGAAAAGGGGAGAAAGAAAGGGCAAAGGGAAAATGAGGAGGAGGATGGAGTATGAGTAAACAGGGACGCAGCAAGGAGGAACTGGGGAGAAGAGACAAGGGAAGAGGAGAGGTTCCCAGGCCCCTTGGTGGGAAGTGAAGTGGCAGCAGCAGGAAGGGCACCTTCCAGGTCAGGCCCCTGTGCCCACAAGCAATGCCTATGCTTTCCAGTGTGCAGTCTAGTTAGGGGCATGACAGCATCAGGGGCCAGCAAGGGGAGCTGTGGGGGAAGCACTGAACACACCAGTTTCGTCCTGCAACGCCAGGGCTAACGCCAGCTCACTCACAACACTATGGTGTTTCTTCTGTTAGCATCTAGGCCATGGAAATGCACATGTACTTAATGTAGGCTAACAAAAAGTTACTTTATCTGATAGAAAAACCAAAATTGTTCAGGATTTACCTATAAAATAAGTGAGATTATTAAAATACCTCCATCTTACCAGACCATCTAAAACTAGTGGAAGCTTAAAGAGTGTTTCATCTAGAACAAAAGTTGTGACTCCTGTGTCTACCCAGCAGTAACATTCTAGGCTCCAATCTGTTCCCCTGAAGAAAAAATGTCACATTCTTATTCAGAGTGGGTAGGTTTTGCTCAGCAAAAGAACTACAAAGCATGCTTGTTTACAGAATAAAGAATAACACATACTACAGAATATGGGTGGGAAGTTTAGTGATTATCACCGCAAATTCAAATCACTTCATTTTACATCTTTGTCTTTCTGCTGCATACCTAACTGCCAAGGGTTAAAAGCAGCCAAAGCCTCTGTGGAATTGAACCAATCAGCTCTTCTTCTGATGACATCATAGCTCTAATGGGACAGACCTGGAAAGGGCAGGCGCCTAGGACTTGGCCTGGACGGGTACCCTCTCAGTTGCTGCCACTTCACTTCTCAAGAAAGGATTGAAAAGCCCAGGGTCCCCTCAGCTACTATTTCAGTTAAAACCAGGGCATTTCCAAAATCCCCAACCAGAAATTATTTTCAGCTTATACAAAAGGCGCACAAAGCATGTGCCTGCTCTTCACTCACTTCCCACTTGTTTAATATTTATGAAAGCTGATTATAAAACACAAATCTATCATTTAAGCCTTTAGCCAAGTTTTAAATGACTCAAATGTTTATGCTAAGTAGACAAGCGGCCTTCTGTGGTTTTCTAGTTCATAAACTTCAACCTCACTCAAAAGCGGGTATGAGAGTGACTTATCTGACCTCACAGACTTTTTATACATTAAGACTACAATCTGCCCAGAAAGCTACTTTTGTTCTTATAGGGTATATAGTCCAGAAGTTAACTGCTGCTGCTATGTACTTGTGTACTGTGCAGGAGACAGTCTGAAAATATCTTTAAGGAGATTTTAATATGGGAGCATACAACTGAAATGCTGACAATACTGCCAACTTGGTATAGGAAGAAGAGGTTTCTTTCCTATAGCTGGAAATAAGAAAGGCTTCCAGTTTTTTAATCTATTTTTATTTGCAATGTTTATATCTGTCCATCAAAACTAAATTTTTGATATACTGGATGTCATTAGTTTATATCTCCTTAGTTTATTATAAAAGAAAGACATGGAAATTATTTACATAATCACAGATTTCAGAAATTCAGAGGAATGGGCAATTTCATATGAAGCCACTTCAATAGTAGTTTATTTCAGTCTGCATACTTTTTGAGGATACCACCATTTCTAAATAAGAAATAATCCTAGGCTGGTGCAAGTGGCTCATGCCTGTAATCCCAGCACTTTGGGAGGCTAAGGTAGCAGGATCATTTGAGGCCAGTTTAAGACTAGCCTGGGCAACATAGCAAGCCCCCATCTCTACAAAAAATAAATCAGGTGTGATATACCTCTACTCCCAGCTATTCAGAAGGCTGAAGCAGGAGAATCCCTTGAGTTCAGGAGTTCAAGGCCACAGTGAACTGTGATCATGCCTACTTTAATGTCTCCGTGTTCTAGGAGAAGAACCTTATCTTCAACTTTCACACAAACTGATTAACTCTCTCCTTCTTTCCTTTAGAGCCTAATCCAATAGCTACTACTGCTTCTTGCAATACTTTTCCTTGAGATTCTTCTGGAAGCATGATGCCTCCTTTGGTTACAGTTTTAGCTGCACTCTTTTCAAAGCTTAAAGAGTGGAAGAAACTTTCCACTCTTCCCACATGCTTTCCTTCCATGATTTCTGCTGCTGCGGCTCCTACTCTTTGCTTCAAGTTAAAGAATTAATTTCTCCTGCTTTCCAGCATCCTGAATGAAGATTAATTTATGATGTTTACCACTCCTGAACACAGCCAACTACATTTGCTTAAAGTTGATTAAAAAACAGTCCTAAAAATGGCTGTATTACTCAGGATTCCTGCAGGAAAAAGATGGCACATTTAAACAGAGCAGCTGAGGGAGTTTAGTAACAGGGTTATTTATACAAGTTTGGGTAGAGCGCAGGGAAACAAGGGTGGGAGCTAGTCACAGCAAGAAGCCTCAGGCCAGAAGGATCAAAGGACGGGACTGGTTATTAGAACCCAGAGAGAAAAGCTGTCAGAAGGACCCTCATAGGGTGGTAAATGGTGGCCTTCAGTTGAGGGACATCAGCCAATCCAACATTCCCTTGACCTATTAATATAGGACACACAGGCTGGTAGAAAAGGATAGGAACTGGCCTTGAAAGACAAGTAGAAAATACCCTGGCCCGTATCGATAATGACTCAAAAACAGATTAAACAACAAACCAACCAACCTTACGATGTAGCTGCACAACATAATACTAAGCCTTTTAGAATGAAGATTGGATGTTGCCATGGTAAAATATCCACAACATGCAGTAATTAGGTAAGAATAGCAGAATTATAAATCAGTAAATATACTAAGACCCCAAAATTGGACATGTACCAGGGGTTAACAGGGTTAACTATGCATAGAGGGATGCAAGTGATTTTCCCACTCCTTATAAGATATTTTTAAGGGTTTATTTATGTACGATTTCCCAGTTTAACTTCTATTATACCCTATGCATCATTAAGACAACAAAGAGTGCTTTGACTTGACTGGAAAACAAAGAAAATATCCATCAAAGTTTGGATTCAGATCTCTTAGGCTGAGCTCTTTTAAAGGCAAACTCTATCACTCCTTTGTTACAAAAACTATAACAGAAAATTGGGAGAATGTTAGTGTCACTAATGGACGAAATCTCAGAGTTTACCTTAACAAGGCTAACTTTTTTTTTTTTTTTTTAAATAGAAACAGAGTCTCACTTTATTGCCTCCGTAGAGTGCCATGGCGTCACACAGCTCACAGCAACCTCCAACTCCTGGGCTTAGGTGATTCTCCTGCCTCAGCCTCCCGCCACAACGCCCGGCTATTTTTTTGTTTTGCAGTTCGGCCGAGGCTAGGCTTGAACCTGTCACCTTTGGTATCTGGGGCCTGTGCCCTACTCGCTGAGCCACAGGCGCTGCCCTGTAACCAGGCTAACTTTCAGAAGTCATCTTCTTCAGGAAAATTCAACAAGGGCTGCATTAATCCAATGTAAGGAGAAAAAGACTCTCAAACCAATTAGCAATGCACATTCCCCAACTATAGACCATCATCCCAAACAACCAACCAATCAAACAACCACTGCTGGCCATTATGCAGAAAAACATATTTGCAAAATAAATTATACAGAGGGCTACAGATTTCTCTTTAACCTCTCTTCTCTCAGAGAGGTAAGCAGAAAAGCTCATTAATTTCTCAAGGAAGAGCAATGGGGGATGCCTGCCCTACTTTCTCAGATTGGGAAGGCACTTCACTTTCTGGAGGGGCAGAGCTGTGCAGGAGGTATACCAGCCGAAGAGCTTGAACTTCACTGTTTCCCAGTTACTTTGCCACTACCAAGCACCAGTGGAACACCTGCAAAGAACTCTGCCTCTCTTAAGGTCTGAAGACACTCCAAACCTCAGCTACTATTCTTTCTCCAAAGTTCCAGGCACCATAACACTAATATTTACTATTTAGTCAACACCTTATGCATGCCAAGAATTGTGCTAGGCACTTAAACACATCTCTAGTTGATGAAGCACCCTAAAACACAGATCCGACTGCCTCTGTTTCACAAATAAGACACTAACTGGGACTTTCAGGCCATCCAGGCACCAAAGAGGAGTAGATGGTAGAGATGGGGTTCAAAGCTGGATCTGCTCACTCCTGATCCTGAGTTAGTCTACTGCCCTGATTGCCTTCTAGGAGTAGCCTGGCAGACTCACATGCAAATCATAGCAAACTGATAGAGCTGCCCAGGCTCTCCATGCCCCAGACACTCTCTCACTCTTCAGGCCTCACACTGAGGAGCTACACAGGGTCCAACCTCCTTCAGAGCAGCTTTCCTTACCTGCTACAGGTCTCATGACAATAAAGAAAAAAAATCAGCAAGCACAGGATGTAGCAAAGCAGCCTTCAGGCACAGGTCAGGGGCATGGTGGATAGCAGTCATTAACTAATGCCCCATTAGAGAAAATCTTGCCAAATCTCTGGGTGGGAGGCCAGTCACTGGGTGAAATATTTCTTAAGTTTTTCTTTAGATAGAGGGAGCCACAAAAACCAAGTTTGACTCAAAAACAATGCTGAAAAGTTACATATAAAGGGCCCTGTTAATGTTTATTATGTAAGCAAAGCTTGATATTCTGAATTCTTTCCAATAAGACCTCAATTGCCTTGAAATTTTTTCAAATTTAAAATTCCTCAGTGCTTGTGGCACATCAGTCATGCTACAGCACTGGTCTGCAACACCTTGAAATAGTCCTCACGTTCACTGCATGCACCTGTAATCTCTACCTTCAAAGGTAGTATCAGCACATAAGCCTCCTCTCATTAAGATGCTAAGAGACAACTGGCTTATGAGCCCACACAGCCAACCTCTATTAAGCCTGGCTTTGCCTGGGCCATTTTGTGTTTCTTCTCTAGGAGGAAATGGTACAGCCCATATGACTGCCTGGCAATGTTGTATATTAATAGGACATAAATATCCTCTGAAGAATCGCCCAGCTCTACTGACCCCTCAGGATGGGGATATGCTCAAGAGACGGAGCTAGAAAGAAGTAATTCAGGCTCGGCGCCTGTGGCTCAAGCGGCTAAGGGTCTAGCCATGTACACCTGAGCTGGCGGGTTCTATTCCAGCCCGGGCCCACCAAACAACAATGACGGCTGCAACCAAAAAACAGCTGGGCGTTGTGGCAGGCGCCTGTAGTCCCAGTTACTTGGGAGGCAGAGGCAGGAGAATCGCTTGAGCCCAGGAGTTGGATGTTGCAGGTTGCTATGAGCTATGATGCCACAGTACTCTACCCAGGGCGACAGCTTGAGGCTCTGTCTCAAAAAAAAAAAAAAAAGAGATAATTCATCACAGTGATAAAGCTGCCTTCCAAATGCTTTCCAGCCCATCTGAAGGATTCTGAGATGCCGCCTGGAAATCAAATCAAGCAGACATCACTTGGTATCTGTAGGAGGGGGATTGGTCCCAGGACCTCTGTGAATACCAAATCTGTGTACACTCAAGTCCCTGACATACAACGGCATAGTATTTGTATATAATCTATGCACATTCTCCATATATATAAATCTTCTCTAGTTACTTAAATACCCAATACCATGTCATGCTATGTAAATAGTTGTTATACTGTCCTCTTTTGTATTTTTTTTTAGTTGTTTTATGTTTCCAAATATTTTCTTTCTTTTCTTCCTCTCCCTCTTTATTTCCTTCCTTTTTAATTTTTTTTTTTTTGAGACAGTCCTTTTTTTTTTTTGTAGAGACAGAGTCTCACTCTATTGCCCTCGGTAGAGTGCTGTGGAGTCACAGCTCACAGCAACCTCCAACTCCTGGGCTTAGGCGATTCTCTTGCCTCAGCCTCCCAAGTAGCTGGGACTACAGGCACC
>CAUYRH010019967.1:0-12995 GCA_963574655.1 Perodicticus potto | reverse complement strand
AGGCTGGGCCTCTGCAGGAAGATAGGGGGGCGAGGCTGGGCCTCTGCAGGAAGATAGGGGCGCGAGGCTGGGCCTCTGCAGGAAGATAGGGGGGCGAGGCTGGGCCTCTGCAGGAAGATAGGGGGGCGAGGCTGGGCCTCTGCAGGAAGATAGGGGCGCGAGGCTGGGCCTCTGCAGGAAGATAGAGGGGCATGAGGCTGGGCCTCTGTGTTCAGAAGAGCGTTTGTCTGTAGCCGTGCTGCTTCCTGGGAACACCCTCCTCTTGCTTTCACAGAGGTCCTTCCAGCTGCCTGATAAAAGGCACAGACAGCAGTTTCCCTGGTGAGACAGGAACCGCTGGGAAGAAGGAGAGATTGGGGTCAGAGACAAGCTGGCTCACTGGAAGCAGGGGGGATGACAGTCACTTTCCAGATCGTCACAGATGCTGTGACTTTGAGGGGTACTTAGAGAAAGAAGAGATAAGCGCTATCTCCTGTCTGAGGGATCACTCTTTCCCCACTGCGCGGAGCGGGAGCTTCAGCTCGGCCCAGGTCCCAGGAAAGGTGTCTGCCGGTCTGGGAGGGGGCCCGGGAGGACCACAGCAGCTCTATAGATGAGGACGGCTCAGTGTCACCCTTTACTTCCATCTGCATTTGTAGCTGGCGGAGAAGAGCAGCTAAATGACCGTGGAAGGTTTGTCTCTGGCTCCACTGCCCACACACCACCGAGCAGAGCGGCTGTCCCTCCGCAGGTGTGCCGCCCGCCCGCCTTCCGTCCTGGTGGTGTGGTCTGTCCATCAGGGGAGCTGAGGACTCACGCCGTGCACTTTAGCATCTAACCAGCCTTTCTGTCCAGGCCCTGTCATTTACTTACCTGCAATTTCTTCCTCCTTAAAAACGAGAGCTTTAGGTGGAATTCTGCATGTCAATCACTTAGCGTGATCTCTAGGACGCAGTAAACATGGGGACATTAATGATCAGTGTGGCTGATTGAGCTGGGGTCCTTTGGCTCAGCCCCTGATGGACGGCCACAAGCAGAGGGGAAGTGGCAAGGGGGCGTCCCGAATCTCATCCACGGGGGATGCATTGGGTGTAATTATTTATTAACAGAAAAGTTCACTTTTCAAAAGGGAAAAAAATATCTTCCCTTTATAGCATAAATCAGATTCTGAGGGTAAGGAGGTAGATTTTAAAGTATCTGCCTGGGAGAGTGGTTTCCAAGTATTCATTTCCAAATAAAGAGCGAAAAGGCTAAGCACTCAATGAGTTCTGAATAGACGTGGTGGGGGTGGGTTGCTGTGTGTTCATTGCTGTAAGGAACAATCCTCACAGCAGATCTTCGGGCTTCAGACCCCTTCCCCGCCGCGTCGCCCCCACGACAGTCGTTGGCTTTGGAAGTGTTGCCGCTTGGCGTCGGCCGCCCACCAGACACCGCCACCTACCTCCCGACACACCATGAGAGAAGCGGAAGGTGATCTTAGGTTTTTTGGCTTCCGCACCTTGTGCACGGCAGAAATTAAGGACTGTAAGATTGAGATTAAGCCACATTCAGCTTCACCACCAAATAGTAGGTGTCTCTCCCTTTCCCGATCTGTTACTCTTGACCTTTTTGAGTCCCTGAAGGGCAAAGACACCTGAAGCTGGGTTTAGGGGCTGGGGATCACACCACAAAAATTCCAAAATTCAGAGGACTCCACGTTTTTTATTTCTGAACTGCTATCTCCCATTCAAATTTTGGGCCAAGTGCTATTTTTGTAGCACTTACCATGAAACCGGAATGATGAATTGTTTGGTGCCAGAGACGTGAAATAGAGAAGGACAATGTAGGTAAAAATAACGCGGCTGTGATTTATGGGCCTTCTGTGTGCATCTCCGCTCCTCCGAGAATGTGTTTCACCTCCCCTCTCCCCACTAACCCTTCTCACTCCCAGCACTCAGTCTTTTTTTTTCCCCTTTCCAAAGTTTGTTTCATAATAAATAACTTTCTCTTCAATGGCACGCTGTTAAGGAACCAAGTATGATCTATTCAACCAAATTCCTCCAGCACATCAAGCATCAAGTGTGAAGGGATCTCAGATGACCCGGCCCAAGGCTAAGCAGCCCACCCAGTGTGGGGGGGATACAGTGTGTGTCCAGCAGCACAGCCTGGGATCCAAGTTGTGAGCTCCCCCCACCTCCACCGCTACTGCAAGCACAGACCAAGGTGGAGCAGGTGTGGGCCAGACTTCCAGAGAAGGCAGCAGGATGGCTGTGGGGCGAGTCACGCCTTCTCCGTCCATGGAATCCTCCGTCCAGCACCCTGTCAAGGGGGTTCGGGAAGTATGACAGTGGCTTTAGAAGGAGCCAGGCTGCCTGGAGTTGAATCCCACCTCTGCCACATGCCACATCGTGTGTCCTGGGGCCGTCTACTTAGCCTCTCTAAACTCTACATTTTGCCTGAGACAAATGGGAATGATGATAGCACCTACCTCACAGGGTAAATTGTAAAAATTATTGGAAATGCTATGTATAAAGTGCTTAATGAAATTAGCTGCTATAACAACAACAACAATGATAACAGTGACTCAAGGCTAACCCAGGGTGAGGTCTATAGTCAAGAATGAGACTTTCCAGAAGGAAAGCATTTTGGAAAGCTTCTGAATGGCACAGACCTCGAATCCTCAGCACTCTGGATCGCCTGATGTCAGGAGTTTGAGCCCAACCTGAGCAAAAGCGAGACCCCATCTCCACTAAAAATAGAATATAGTGACAGGCACCTGTAGTCCCTGCTCCTCAAACAGATAGTGAAACAAGGGAAGAAGGAAGAAAGGAGGCCGCTAGATTTGCTGATGGGATCAGCCATTTATCTGGAATGGTTGTGAGAGAGGACCAGGCACTGAGCGCGTGGGGGAGAAGACAAACACTCAAGTCAGTGGCCCAGGCAACAGTACTGGACAAGCCCAGAGGCTAGTCACAGTGGCATGGAGCAGGGAGGCCCCGCCGGCTGCTCCATGCTCAGAGGCACTGCCCAGCAGATGCTGGCACCACAGGCATAGCTCACGCTCTGCAGAGCCCAGAGCAGGGTGTTGTTGGCCCAGGCCAGGGAGAAGCTGTTTCTGCAGGTGTCATGCAGCATCTTGATGGCTGAGAGGAAGGAGCTGAGGTGAGCAGGAATTTAGCCACATGGCAAACATACATCCAGCCAAGACCCTGCTCTCACGAAGCTTGCATTCCACGGGGAAGACAGAGACTACATCAACAAAGCCACCATTTACAGGCACCCTCCAGGCTCTTTCCCTTATGAAAATCACAAAATATATTAAATGTGCAACATGCTAACACTGGGAAGGCCTTGAGCATTGTGGTGATAGGAACGGCCTCTGGGGTTACCTGGTCTGAGCTCAAAAACAGCTCTGCCATTTACCAGTCATGTGACCTTGGGTTAGGCCCTCAGGAGTCTGTGCTTCCTTCCTTTGTCTTGAATATTAGAGGGTAACAATAACCTCATCGGCTTTAAAGGGCTTAAATAGGGGTGGCACCTGTGGCTCAGTGGGTAGGGTGCCAGACCCATGTACTGAGGGTGGCGGGTTCGAACCCAGCTCTGGCCAAACTGCAACAAAAAATAGCCGGGTGCTGTGGTGGGTGCCTGTAGTCCCAGCTACTCGGGAGGCTGAGGCAAGAGAATCGCCTAAGCCCAGCACTCTACCGAGGGCAATGGATAAAACTTTATCTCAAAAAAAAAAAAAAATTAAATATATGGGTAAACTGCTTGGCACACAGCTTTATTACTAGTATTACTTTTTTTCTTTTCTTCTCTTTTACTTTTCATTTGCAGATGTAATCCACCACTATTATTATTATTATTTTCAAGACAGAGTCTCACTATGTCACCCTCTGTAGAGTGTGGTGGTGTCACAGCTCACAGCAACCTCCAACTCTTGGGCTTAAGTGATTCTCTTGCCTCAGCCTCCCAAGTAGCTGGGACTACAGGTGCCCACCACAACGCCCGGGTATGTTGTTGTTGTTGTTGTTGTTGTCATTGCTGTTTGGCAGGTTCGGGCCGGTTCAAACCCACCGGCCCCAGGGTCTGTGACTGGTGCCCTATCCGCTGAGCTACAGGCTCCAAGCCTTTACCACTATTATTAAAACAAATTAAATAAAGGAGATCTGCTTCATCCCTTCAACCTTTCATTGAATTTTTTCAATGAATATTTATTGGAAAATCTGTACTGCTGTAGCCCCATTCTATGCTTATTACTCTTCTGGGGTCTAATAAACTAGTGGTAGACCAAAGAGAGGAGGTCAGAAGACGAGAAGCATGGGAGAAGAGTAGGCTGCTGGGGTGGGGTGGGGGTGAATCAAATAATTCTGTATAGAATCTGTAGAGTTTAACATGCTACTAGATACACTTTAAATATGTGTCAAAATGTTATGAATAAGTAGCATCATGCATTTGGGAATTATGGCCCTGAGCAAAGTTGCACTTCAATGGGGAAGAGAAGACCCCAGGGACAGATCCCTGAAAGTTCCAACGCTCAGAGTCAGGAGAGGGAGAGTGATCCAGAAAAGCAATCCCAAGGACAGTCAGTGAAATGCAAGGAAACCCAATAAGGTCAAATGTTACAAAAACCAAAGGAAGAAAACATTTACAAAGGAGATGGCGATGAACTTGGTCAGAGGTGACAGAATGATCATAGGCTGTGAGCCCATGAAGACTGCTGGTGACCTTGGTCATGATTTCAGGGCACTGGTGGGGATAATAACCTCACAGGAGTAGGTTCAAGACAGAACGGAAGGAGCTGGACACAGGGGCTCACACCTGTGATCCTCATTCCTGAGATGGGTGGTGCACCTGAGCTTAGTTCAAGATCAGCTTGAGCAAGAGTGAGGTCCTGTCTCTACTAAAAATAGGAAAACTGGGTGCACGTTGTGATAGGTACTTGTAGTCCCAGCTGCTTGGGAGGCTGAGGCAAGAGGTTTGCTTGAGGCCAAGAGTTGGAGGTTGCTGTGAGCTGTGATGCCACGGCACTGTACCCAGGAGACAGAGTGAAACCCTGTCTCAAAGAAAAAAAGAACTTCTCCCTAGAAGGGTTTGCTTTCTAAAGATGGGGGTGATGATAGCCTTTGTGTGTGATGGGAATGAAAGAATTAGGTGGGAGAGCTTTGATGCAGGAGAGAACGGAGCTGCTGGAAAAAGCAAATGACATGCCGGAGGAACGAGGATCCAGCTCACACACCCAAGGTCAGGCTCACGGGGAAGGCCCAGCTCATGCCCTAGAACGGCACCTGCCAGGCAGGGCACTTCCTGAGGTGGGTTAATTAATAGATGTGGCTTTAGAAAAGACGTTCTTTTCTAATCATTTCTCAGTGAAATGGGAGACTAGGTCATCGGCTTCCTATGGGAGCAGGTGTTGGAGGTTTGAGGGTGGAGCAGAAGGTGGTCCCCAGGACGAGCTAGTGAACCCCACGGGCACTACAGTACTGCTTGCTGGGCAGTTCTGAGGGGCTCATTTTGATTCCTGGTCATGAATTTGAGTTGATGTCAAACGGCCCAGTTGCAGACTCGGAGCACACCTGAATGTAACCAGTTTTTGCCAAGGATTCTACAATGGGAAGGCCTAGAGGAGAGAAAAGTGAGAAAAGAGAGCAGGGTCAGGGCCGTGGGGCTGCTGGTCGCCGTGGGGCAGAGAATTGTTGGCGTCTAGGAATCAGAGGGAGTGATCTGGAAAGGCAGGAGGTGGTGATCAGGGGTCATGACACTTGATGTGGGGATTCTGGAGTTGCTGTGGTTAAGAGCAGTGGAGTGGGTGGCCGCGGTGGCTGGGAGGACAAGGTCACTGGTGAGGATGAGGGTGTTGGACGGAATTTTACGGAGGAGGGAGAATCACTGCAAACAAATAGCAAAGAGCTCCCACAGCCCTGCATGCTTGGGCGGGCACAGTAAGTGGGCCACGTGGAGACGCAGAAGCATCCGGGGCCCCGGGGAGGCCAGGCAGAGGGCGCTCAGCCGAAGCGGAGGTTGGGGTCGGGAGTCGGGTGGCTGACTGCGATTTCCAGAGCACAAGGTTTAGGTGTCAGAAGCCTAGGAGACTGAGCCAGACTGAAGGATGGACCAGGCCCCAATGGGACAGTGGTCTCCAGGAGGGCTGGCCTGAGAAGCTGGGGCTTCCCGCAAAAATCACAGCAAACAGAAAGGCCTGAAGGGACCCAAGTGTGACCAGCTTAGCTTTCTCTTCCCTTTCAGCACCGGTCTTGCTCTAGGGAGGCGGGGAAGGGAGAGGTGAGGGTGGCAGCTGCAGAGAAGGAGGCACTGTGGCCTTAGCAGGAGAAGGAGCAGCCTTGGATGACCCCTCAGAGCAGGGATGGGCCACCATACTGGAGCCCCAGCAGTTCAGATATGTGCCAAGGGGTGGGGATGCAAAAGCCCAGAGGGCCGACAAGCTGAGGCCAAGAAGAGCCAGAAGATTCCAGATACCCTGGCCTAGGGGACCCCAGACCACTGTGCATCTCCGCAGGAAGGAGGCTGGACGGAATGCGCGATTCCAGGAGCTGGGGAGCTGCCTGACACCCAGAAATGCTTCCTCCTGCTCACAGAGCGCAGCTGGCATCCGGCCGCCTATAACATCAGCACCGCCACTTCCCCGTCCGCATGTTGGAAATGGCAATGAATTAAGAATAAAAGATTAACGCTCTTGGCCTGGTGTATTTATATACTCAACTTCCATGGAAACCCAGCAGGTAGTAAATCAGCCAAAACCCATATTTAATAACTCCTAGTAAAACCCAATTTGCTCCCCTGCGAACCATGGAAAAGTTGATTGCCTTGTCAGGAGAGCCCCATTCACTGAACACTCCTGTAACTGCCCTAGACGCAGGAAATGCATTTCCCTTTTTTGGATAGAGATGATGCATTGAAAATGAGCCAGAAAATAGCCCAGAAGCAACATGCCTGCTGTTAATAATAGTGCTAGATTACTTTATTTGTCATACCCTCTAGATCTATCTACCTTGGGAGCTGGCATTGTTCCTAAAATGTTAACAAGAGCCCTTACGGGGCAGTGAGAGAAGGCAAATAGCCACAGGCTTGAAAAGGAACACACCAGGGCAGCGTCCTTCCTTCCTAGCAGTTTAAAACAAGTTACTTGGCCTTCGCTTTCTGCACTGTGCCTCGCCGTTCTGTTAATGTCCTGTTAATTTTCCTAGAGCCCTTTCTACTTCATGAGCTCTGACTAAGTGACCGGATTGATGGGAAAGAAAAGAGTGGAAGCGCATTCCCAGCTCGCAGCCTCCAGCTCTCTGTTATCTGCCCAGCATTTTTTCCAACTTTCCCTCCTTTTGTCAACAAGCTGCTTGTTCCTGAGAAAATTCCCGATGCTCTGCAGCTGCTTCCTGGATGCAAGAAGCCCAAACCAGGAGAGCGGATCACCCAAGAGGGACCGGGGATGCTGTTTACCAGATAATTCAGCCTCTTGTGTCTTTTTGCTCTGATGTCCAAGCATCGGTTGACCTCTGACTAGCACCATGGTCTGGAATCTAGACCTGTCCCTCCTGCTCTGAATGTGCATCAGCGCTAAGTGTGAGCTCATGTCTGCAAAAGGCAACAAGGCGAAATCAGCTCACTCATTCCAGTTATACGTGCCTGCTTATTGTGGACTCTTGGTTTCCTCAGCTGGACTGAGTCTCTTTAGGATTTTCCCATAGGCACAAAAAAGAGGGTGTGAATTCTACGGGCCTCACTGTTAACTGTAGGAACAGAAAGCACCAGCGTGCAATATTTCTCAAAGTAGGCTGGCAGGACGGGTCCTCAGAAGTCTGGATGTTTGGCATGCATTGGTGACAGGGTCTGGTTCTCCACCCGGGCTGGAGTGCAGTGGCAGCCTGGTCATAGCGCACCGCAGCCTTGGCCTCCTGTGCTCAGGCCGTCCTCCGCCCCTGGCGTTCTGTGCGGGAGGACTACAGGTGCAGACCACCATGCCCAGCTAATTGTTTTTATCTTGTCACCTGATGTCACTATGTTGCCCATAGGTCTTGAACCCCTGGGCTTAAGCAATCCTCCCCCCGCTGCCTCTCAAAGTGTCAGGATTATAGGCATGAGCCCCTACGTCCTGCCGCGTTAGCCTTTTATTTTTAAATTTTGTATTACTATTTTTCATAATGCTATTAAAAAACCAACATACAGTAGAGCCTCCATACTTGACCTCCTTCAATTGTCCACCTTTTTTTTTTTAAATTTCAGATTGACACGAGGGTACAAATGTTTAGGTTACATTGTTTTCAGTTCTAAGGTCAAGTTCGAGTTTTTGTTGAGCCCTTCACTCAGGGGGCGTCTGACACCCTCACCTTGTGCACGAGTGAGACCCCGCCATTCACCCTTCCCCGTCCTCTTGTGCTTTTCCTTCACGTGGGCATGGAGTTCTTCCTATATTTGACCATCTCTTTAAGTTAACCTAATTTTCACAGACCAGACACGCACCGCCTGCACTCAGTGGAAATTTCTTATGGTGAGCCCCTCTGTATGTGGACCAGTTCGTCACAGTCCCTCGAGTGGCCAGCTTAATGTTGACCAGTTCGTCACAGTCCCTTGAGGGGTCAACTTACAGAGGTTCTACTGTAATAGCTTCTGTGGTTATTTCAGGACAGTTTTTCTTTTGCATTTAATCACCAAAGAGGAAAGAAATGATGGCAAACGATTTCACTGCCGCAAACAATATTCGCTAAGAAAAGACTTTTGCCCTGAATATATGTTCTGAGGTCATCAGCCTGGTTTTGTGTTTTTATTTGGTTCACAGAACCAAACACATGTTTCTTTACCTCTGCACCACGTACCATTCTATATGTTTTTTAATGTGTGTACTCATCTATCTTCCCAGCAGTCCTACAAGGGAGATTTTGTTAGTGGGCATTTTGTAGCTGGAGAAACGGGCAGACAGGTGTTGAGTGAAAAGCCCCACTTCACAAAGCTGGAACGTACTCGCCAGGACTCAGCCAGCCAGTTTGGCTTCAGAGTTGGCAGTTACTTTGGTACTTGGGTTCCTTTTGCTGTGTTGCTCCCCCAACTGGTAGCACCTCACTTCCAATGCGGGGTTCACAGAAGACGTGTGAAGGTACATTCAAGAATTATGAAAGGTTAGTTTTCTGAAAAGAGTCTTGTGCATTTTTTAACTTAAAAAAGAATAGGCTTGGAGTAACACCATTTGGGGTTCCAATCTAAGCAAGCTCTAGTTGGTTATGCGATGTAAGGAGTGCTTCTTTTTTGCCTCTCATGGGGTTGTGGTCTTTTGACTAAGACAACACATGGGAAGCCCCTGAAATGCCATGTTCAGTGACGCCACTTCCCCTTCCGCTCCTTTCTCCACCCCCGCCTTCCTCTCCTGCCAGTTGGGTACAGGTCTGTGCTAATAAAAGTACCTGAGCTGCTCTTTATCTGATACATGAATCATTTACACAGAAGGAAAACCCTCAAGGTGTGGATCAGATCATTTAAAAGAGACACTTGTTTGTGGACAGTTACAAAGATATAGGGAGGCTAAAGACAGAAGGAAAGGCAAAACGTTGTATTCTGGGAGACAAAAGACAATTATTCCAATCAGGATTCTCTCATAAGCTTGTGGTATGTTCTTGGACCAGACCGAGCCTCCTTTTTTCCCCTAAAATGAGAGAATTTTGGTAGATAGGCAGGTTTAAATTGTTTTTAGACACAGAGCCCCATCATCAAGAAAATTTTTACTACCAAAAGAAGTTTAATTTCACAAAGCATAAACACTTTGACCAATTCACAGTGGCTGTTTGGGAAATTATGTAAAGAAGAATTTTACAAAAAGAGAAAAATCTATACTTTATTAGCAATGTCTGTCAGGATCCCCAAAAGGCAGACAGACCTCCCAGTAAATATCATCCTGTCCAGAAGACAAATAGGATAAACAAATAAAGAGGAATATTTTAGGCTCAAGCAGGCAGTTTACTCTCCATCGAACTACCCTACTCTATGAAATTCTTCCTCCTAACCGCTCTTAGTCCCTGTGTTTCTAAATCTTGGAGCTAATGCACTAAAATAAATAAATAAACAAATAAATAAATAAAAACTATCCAATAGTTAAGGCTGTGAGAAGAATTTGATGCTTAATTACTAAAATTGTTGGGTGGTGCCTGTGGCTCCAGGTGTAGGGTGCCAGCCCCATATATCCGAGGTGGTGGATTCAAACCTAGCCTTGGCCAAAAACTGCAAAAAAAAAAAAAAAAAAAAAATTACTAAAATTGTCCCAAACAAACTCAGCAGATAAAGAGAAACTAATATGTTTTGCATTGGAACACGAGGTCCAGCTACAACAATAACATTTTTGTCTAAAGCTTCATTTCAATTAAGAGATTAAGAGACAAGAAGTAAATTAGACTTTGGGGAAACAGAGGTTAGTATCAGATCAGCATATTTACCTGTGGAATGTTTAGTCTTCTGGCGGAGACACCTGCTTCATGTAATTTATTGTTTTGTGGGATGTTTTAATAGCTTTTTTTAGAAGGATGGATACTGTCTCACTGTATTGCTCCAGGAGCAAAAAAAGGCCACAGCTGGTGAGACGCTTAGCAGCCTTTACTGTGAGGAAGAGATTTGCCAAACTCAGCAATCCAAGGCAGTGAAAATTCATCATTCTGTCCATGAGGTGCCTCTGTACCAACTAGCACGGGGCGTCCACTCCAGCAGGTAAAGGATAACCTTCATTACAGTCTTGGGGAGACACCTGCTGCTTTTCAAGGATAGGTAAATGCTGTTGGGGGTAAGCAGGTGTGAACGCCTTCGGGCAGCCCTGGCTCTGTGCTGTGTGAGGGCATCACTGATGTGACTGTGTCCTTCCCCAGGGGATGCGTCCCCTTTACTCAGGCAGCACTTGAAAAGATGCTCAGCGTCATCAACCATGGTCAAATCAAAACCACAATATGTACCATTTCACACCCATTAGGAAGTCATAATATAGAAAGAGACAATAACAAATGTTGGCCAGGGTGCCGCAAAATTGAAACCCTCATATAGTACTAGTAGGATTGTAAAATGGTGCAGCTGCATGAAAACCGGTCTGGCAGTTCCTCAAAGGAGATTAAACATGGAGTTGTACATGACCCAGAAAATCCATTCATAGGTATATATCCAAGAGAAATGAAAACACAAACCCACGGCCAGATACAGTGGCTCATGCCTGAAATTAAAGATCAGAAGTTCGAGACCAGCCTGAACAAGAGAAGACCACATCCCTACAAAAAACAGAAAAATTAGCCAGATATGGGGGTGCACACCTACTGTCCCAGCTACTCGGGAGGCTGAGGCACGAGGATGACTCAGCCCAGGAGTTGGAGGTTACACTGAGCAGTGATGACACCGCTGCACACTAGCCTGACTGACAGAGAGAGCTCTTGTCCTTCACCAAAAACATAAAAATAGAAAAAGAAAATACATGTCCTTGTGCACTTACACACGAACACTCGTGGGAGCATCGTTCATAATAGCTCCAGACTGCAAACAACCCAAAGGGCCATCAGCAGAGGTGCAGATCGATTGGAATGTGACACATCCATACGCAGTCCAAGAAATGATATTTGGAAAAAGAGAGAAGTACGGATACAGGCTGCAGCATGGGTGCGTCTTGAATACATTACACCAAGTGACAGGAGCCAGTCATAAAAGACCATATACTGTAAAATTCCATTTATATATAATGCCTACGGTAGACAAATCATGCAGAATAGTTGTTTCCCAGGACTGGGGAGTTTGGGAGAAAATAGAGAAGAATAGATTTGGGGGATGAAAATTTTCTAAAATTGATTTGCTTGATGGTTGCACAAGTGTGTGACTATCCTGAAAACCACGGAATTGTACATTTTAGATGGGTAAACTGTATAAATGTGCCTCGTATCTCAATAAAACTACTATTTAAGAAGAAGAAATAACATGAAAAAAACAGAACATTCATTGTTCACATTAGACAAATAGAATAATAAATTAATGGATGAAAACGAAGCCAAGAAACATAGGTTAATTTAGTCTGTAATAAAATACGCATTTTTAAGCAGCAGAAAAACAACGAAATTATTTAATTTGTTCAATGAATTATTACAGTAGAAAAGCTGGCTGTTCACCTGTGAAAGATGAATAAAGTGAGATACTTTGGCTCATTCGGTATATATAGAAATAAATTTCAAATGGGCTAAGATGTACATGGACAAAATAAAAGTTTTATAAAAACAGGCAAGTAATCATACTACATGCATTTGGCACGTAGAAGGTCTTTCTGAATAAGAACTAGGACTTAATTGTTCTAAAGGAAATGGCAGACAATTCTGTTTACCTGAAAATCGAAATTATTTGTGACAAGAATGAAATAAAGTTTAAAGATAAGTGAGAGCGTCGCGGCTCCCGCCTGTAATCCTGACACTCTGGGAGACCAAGGCGGTGGATTGTGTGAGCTTAGGAGTGCGAGACCAGCCTGAGCAAGAGCAAGATCTGTCTCTAAAAATAGTCGGGCGTTGTGGCGGGCACCCTTAGTCCCAGCTACTTGGGAGGCTGCGGCAAGAGGATGGCTTGAGCCCAGGAGTTTGAGGTTGCTGTGAGCTGTGACACCACGGCACTCTACCCAGGGCAACAAAGTGAGACTCTGTCTCAAAAAAAAATAAAATAAAAATAAGTAAGTAAAATAAGAAAATAAAAATAAGCAAGAGTATAAAAATATTGCTATGTAAAAATGCTTAATAAAGAGATTACAGAAGGAGTTCTTACAAGTCCAGAAGTTTTAAAAAAATCATTTTTTTTCTTTTGCAGTTTTTGGCCGGGGCTGGGTTTGAACCTGCCACCTCCGGCATATGAGGCCAGCACCCTACTCCTTTGAACCACAGGTGCTGCCCCCAAAATCATTTTTTTTAAAGGAAAAGACAAGAAGCAATAAATGAAATTCATATGGCTGATACATTTATGAAATATATTCATGGAAATCCAATACAAACAACAAAATTCCTTTTTTTGCCTACACGAGTAGCAAAAATTAAAGATTCAAA
>CAUYRH010019965.1:0-25886 GCA_963574655.1 Perodicticus potto | reverse complement strand
GCTAAGACTGAATTTTCATATCTCAAGGAAGATTCATTAAATTCTAGTATAAGTCGCTAAGTACATTTTCTGGTGACATTTAATGATAGAATATAGGTGATCGACTCTGTGGATTAAATTACTGACAATGCATTTGGGTTTTCATTAGTGTGAGCACTATAAATCTTGTGATTTATACAGAATTCATAAAAGTGCAAAAATCTTCAGGGCAAAGATAAACTAGAAGTGCTCACAATAGCTCATAAAAGTTAAAGATAAAAAGCAAAAGACTCGGCATTGAAAATGTCTACTTTTCTAGTGAAAAATTTGTACTTGTCTTCAATATTTTATATATTAGAGAGCCAGTTAAAAGGATCTTTTTTTTGTTTTTAGAGACAGAGTCTCACTTTATCACCCTAGGTAGAGTGCCGTGGTGTCACACAGCTCACAGCAACCTCCAACTCCTGGGCTTAGGCGATTCTCTTGCCTCAGCCTCCGGAGTAGCTGGGACTACAGGTGCCTGCCACAACACCTGGCTATTTTGTTTTTTTCCGGCTATTTTTTTTGTTGCAATTTGGCTGGGGCTGGGTTTGAGCCCACCACCCTTGGTATATGGGGCTGGTGCTCTACCCACTGAGCCAGAAGTGCCACCCCAGTTAAAAGGATCTTAACTTCTTGGCTAGGTGTGGCGGCTGACACCTGTAATCCTAACACTTAGGAGGCCCAGGTGGGTGGATTGCTTGAGCTCATGAGTTCGAGACCAGCCTGAGCAAAACTGAGACCCCCGTCTCTATTAAAAATAGAAAGTACTGAGGCAAGAGGATCACTTGAGCCCAAGAGTTGGAGGTTGCTGTGAGTTATGATGCCACGGCACTCTACCCAGGGCAACTGACTCAAAAAAAAAAATGATATTAACTTCTGAAATCCAAAATAAAAGAGAGAGCTAGGAATTTCATATAATAGATACCTATGTCTTCAAAGAACATTACTCCTGAATACAGGAAAATAGGGAAAGAGGAGACATGAAGCCCAGGTCGGCAATGCATGGAGTAAAAGGCTTTTTTCAGGTTTTGCCTAGAAACAAAATAAAGTCAGGTTTCTATTTAAAGGGATAAAGGGCGTTGGAATCATGAATATTTCAGGAGCACATCATGGCCTATTCCTTCCACAGAAATGGATCTAGCAAAAGCAGGATTGTGGGGGTGCCATCACGGAGCCGGGCGTGCCTGGGGAGTGGGGATGCTGTGCTGAGAAAGCAAACCTTAGCGGCACAGAGGAGCGCGGTGAGGCGGGTTGATGCTGCTCTCACGTCCACATCAACGCCAAGTTCAGAGACCAAGAACTGGATGGCTTTATCCTGCCCAGTGACTGCTGCCCTGTGCAAGGCCTGGGCGCCGAGGCTATCCTCAGCTGACAGGCAAGCCTAGTGGACAGAGCAGAGAGGGGCGACGATGAGGAGGAGAGAAGTCTGGGTCTGGGCACCTGTTGATATTTTAGCAAAACTTGAAGATACGTAGCTTTTGTCCATTGTCAAAAGACCGTCTAACCAAAAAATGGTTCAGATTTAATGCTCCAGGTCAGGCATGGTGGCTCATACCTATAATCCAGGCACCCTGGGAGGCCAAGGCTGGTGGATTGCTTGAACTCAGGAGTTCAACAGCTAGAAAAACTGGCCGGGCATTGTAGTGGGCACCTGTAGTCCCAGCTACTTGGGAGGCTGAGGCAACAGGATTGTGTAGGCCCAGGGGTTTGAGGTTGCTGTGAGCTGTAATGACACCACAGCACTTTACCCAGGGTGACAGAGTGAGACTCTGTCTCAAAAATAAAACAAACCCTCAAAGAAAAAACCAACAATAAAAAGATTCAGTGCCCCAGGGTATAGTGCCAAAAGCAGTTGGCAGAAACAGTTTGTTGTTATTACTACCAAATGACTACTATTTATTGAATATGTACTTTGCTATCTGCTTTATGTGGATAATTTAGTCTTTGTGGGAACGTTCTGAAGAAATTAAATTTGTCTCCATTTTACAGATTGGAAGATGGATGTTAAAGGATGGCCTTGAATCCACAATATAAATAACAATGTATTCTACTTATGCTAAGCTCTAAAATTTGTACGAAAAGCCACAAAGAATCAAACAAAACCATTTTATACCTGGTGTTTTTCAAGGAGCAGCCTGGCGACATGGATGTGACCACACTGAATTGCGTCCATAAAAGGGGTGACACCACAATTATCTTTGCAGTCAGGTTCATATCGGCACCTAGAGCCAAAAGCCCACGTAAAAGAGCTGAGACAATTCGCTGCCTCAAACCCAAGAGACAGGTGACACTTGATCACCTGCAGGCAGACTGTGTGCCAGATACAGGCTCCAGGGTAGTGCGGAGAGCTCTGCACAGAGCTTCCTTCCCTGGCAAACCTGCTGCTTCTTTAACCTTCCCTCTCTCGTTAGATGGCAACTTCCTCATCAGCCTTAGCAGCGCCTGCCCCTTATTCTTCAGACCCAGTGGATCACCCCACCTCCCATTCTACAGCCAAATGTTTAAGACATCTATCCCCTCCCACATCTCCCGACATGCTTCTCACCTTAACTCCTGCCTTGCCTAGCCATTCTCACACCCGACCACTGTCTTCTTTCCACACTACAGGTAGATAAAGCCTTAAAACTGCTCTACTGCTCAAAGGACCAAACCTCCAATCTCAGCATGAGCTCCAAAGACCATAATATAGCACCTGCTTCCCGCTCCGGGTCCCCAAGACCAGGCTGGTCTCTCTTCCCGGGCCCCGCTGTGGAGCCCGTTCCTGCTTTGCACGGCTGAGTGTCTGCTGGAGTGGCACTGCCCACTCTTCCCTGGCTGCTCTGACTCCATGGTAAACGAGGCCTGGCAGAGGCTTTCGTCATCACCCGATCTACATGGTGGCGTTCGCTCTCAAGGCATTTTGTACTCCTCCTGCTCCCACCCCGTGCCTCACCAGTTTGTAGTTACATGGTATTTACTTGTGGGATTTGTCTACACCTGTCTTTCACAGTAGCCGACTCCATTAGAGAAACCTTTGTGTTTATCACTTAGAACCTAACACGCAGGAGGTGCTTGCGAAATATCTTTTTGTTGTTGTTGCAGTTTAGCTGGGGCTGGGTTTGAACCTGCCACTCTCGGTATATGGGGCTGGTGCCCTACTCATTGAGCCACAGGCACCACCATTTTTTTTTTTTTTTGAGACAGAGTTCCATTATGTTGCCTTGGGTAGAGGGCTATGGTGTCACAGCTCATGGCAACCTCAAACTGGTGGGCTTAAGAGACTCTCTTACCTCAGCCTCCAAAGTAGCTGGGACTATAGGCGCCCGCACAATGCCCCATTATTTTTTGTTGTAGTTGTCATTGTAGTTTGGCAGCCCTGGGTCAGGTTGGAACCCACCAGCCCCGGTGTATGTGGCTGGTGCCTTAGCTACTGAGCTACAGGCATGAGCTAAGGGAAATGTTTCTTGAATGAAGGGCAGAGTGTATATTTGTAGGCAACCAACATGTTCCCCTTTGTGATAGGCAAGCCCCACACGGTGCGGGGCTGGCAGGGCATGCAGGAGTGCCTTTCTCCTCAGTTTCTTCAGTCATCACCTACAGAGAAGGTCCCACATTTGTCCCTTAGCTCTCCCATGTCTACCTGGCTGCTTGCTATCTTTGCTTGGATATTTCACAGGCACAGGAAATTCAATGTGTTCAAGAGTGAGATGACTGCTCCCCCCACAAACCTACTCTTCCTTCACTTTTTTTTTTTTTTTTTTGAGACAGCCTCAAGCTGTCGCCCTGGGTAGAGTGCTGTGGCGTCACAGCTCCTAGCAACCTCCGACTGTTGGGCTTAAGCGATTCTCTTGTCTCAGCCTCCCAAGTAGCTGGGACTATAGGCGCCTGCCACAATGCCTGGCTATTTTTTGGTTGTTGTCGTCATTGTTGTTTGGCGGGACGGGACTGGATTCGAACCTGCAGCTCTGGTGGCTGGCACCTTAGCCACTTGAGCTATAGGCGCTGAGCTTTTCCTTCACTCTTAAGACACCTCTGAGAGTGGCACCAGCCCTGCCACCCCCCCAGGTGCTAAAACACCTGAAAGACATCCTGACTTCTCCTCCTTGAGCCTCTTTATCACAGTTTTTGTTTAAACAAACAAAAACCTTTGGGTGGGGAGAAAGAGCCATTGAAGGGTTTTTTTGTTTTGTTTTATTTTTTTAAAAACCACATTGCTCTTTTATTCAATGGAACGTCACTCACTTTAGGGCAAAATTCTTTCTATCTTTTTTGTTTTATAATCCTGAGGATTATTCACCAGGCCCTCTGGAATCTTCTCCTTAAACCTCTCCAGCTTTTCCCTTCCTCCCTGCAGCCATCTCCCCCAGGATTTCTCTCTAGTCCCTGCAGCACCCTCCAACCAATCCATCCTGTATTCTACAACTATGATTGAGGATCTTTGAAAACTATCAATTTCTTATGGTCCTTCTGCTTAAAACCCTTCAATAGTCTACAGAAATTTCTCTGGGCTTTATTTCGGTGTTTGATTCAACACCGAAGGGGGGGGGGGGGATGTTCCATTGAATAAAAGAGCAGTGTGGCTTTAAAAAAAACAAAACAAAAAAACCCTTCAATGGCTCTTTCTCCCCACCCAAAGGTTTTTTTTGTTTGTGTTTTTTTTTTTTTTTTTTTACAGATAGGGTCTTCCTATGATGCACAGGCTGGCCTGGAACTCCTGGGCTCAAGTGATCCTTCCGCCTTGGTCTCTCAGGTAGCTGCAACTATAGGTGTGTGGATTACTGTTTAGTGTCTTTTCTTAACATGTGTCTGAGCTCTTCACATAGCATTCATATTAACTCAATTATCGTAATTATGTGTTAATAATTGACATAATTATCAAATATTTCCCCCAATTTGCTGTATTGTGCTTACCTCTTAAGAAGCACCTTTACTGCCTCTAAATGGCCATGCATTGCTAGAAGAGAGTGGAGAATTAGAGCTTTTAGTGTACATATAAAATGTTTCTTTCTTCTGGGTTCTGCTCTTCCCTCATTCTTTCAGTTATGACTTACAAGGAGTAATTGTTATTACTATTATTATCTTTTTTGTAGAGATAGTCGCCCTCGGTAGAGTGCCGTGGCTTCACACTGCTCATGGCAACCTCCAACTCCTGGGCTTAGGCGATTCTCTTGCCTCAGCCTCCTGAATAGCTGGGACTACAAGGGCCCGCCATAGCGCCCGGCTATTTTTCTGTTTTCACAGTTTGGCCGAGGCTGGGTTTTGAACCCGCCACCTTCGGTATATGGGCCGGCGCCCTACTCGATGAGCCACAGGAGCCGCCCTATTATTACTATTATTTTGAGACAAGAGTCTTACTCTGTTGGCCCAGGCTAGAGTGCCATGGTATCATCATAGCACACAGCAATCTCTAACTCCTGGGCTTGAGCAATCCTTTTCCTCAGCTCCCGAGTAGCTGGGACTCCAGGAGCCACCACAATGTCCAGCTACTTTTTTCAGTTTTATTTTATTAATTTATTTATTCATTAGAGAGAGTCTCATTGTTGCACCTGGGTAGAGTACTGTGGCATCATAATTCACAGTAACCTCAAACTCTTGGGTTCAGGCAATTCTCCTATCTCAGCCTCCCAAGTAGCTGGGACTACAGATGCCTGCCACTATGCTTGGTTAATTTTTCTATTTTTAGTAGAGATAGGGTCTCGCTCTTGCTCAGGCTGGTCTTGAACTCCTGAGCTCAAACAATCCGCCCACCTCGGCCTCCAAGAGTGCTAAGCTTACAGGTTTGAGCCACCGCGCCTGGCTCCCATCATTATTTTGCCAATGAGATAGACTAATTTCCTTGCCTAAGGAACTTTGTAAAGAATAGAAGTTTACTAGCTAAGTAACTAAGGAGGAGAAGACAGACAGACATGAAAACTGAACTAATACCAGAAGAGCATGGTAGCCAAGTTACGTTAGCTTTACAAACTGTGAGCTGGGCAAGGTAGCTCAGCTATAATCCCAGCACTCTGGGAAGCCAAGGCAGGTGGATCCCCTGAGCTCAGGAGTTCAAGACCAGACTGAACCAGAGTGAGACCCTGTTTTTAAAAATAGCTGGATGTTGTAGCAGGCGCCTGTAGTCCCAGCTACTTGGAAGGCTGAGGCAAGAGAATCACTTGAGCCCAAGAGTTTGAGGTTGCTGTAAGCTATAATGTCATGGCACTCTACCAGGGGTGACAAAGTGAGAGTCTGTCTCAGAAAAAAAAAAAAAAAAAGTGAAATAAACTAACTGTATGGCAAAAGGCCCCAAGATGCTCTTATTTCCTGCTCTCTATTTTCCCAAATTATCTGTTTGACTTGCATATGAGGAGGTTCTGGCAGTGTGGGTGAAGCAGGCCACATGTGTCCCTGCATGCCTGCAAGCTGTAGGCTGTACCTGCAGTGTGCAGAGGGGTTCTTCTAATTTTGCTCTCTGTCTTCCAGGCATCCGGGCAAACAGTGAGTAAATACTGGAGGATCAGAGGGTCACCTTCTCGACTGGCAATGTGGAAACTGTTCCAGCCATCTTTGTTCTTCAGAAGTGGACTGGCACCATGTCCCACAAGGTCCTGGATCACCTCGAGATTTTTCCTTGTGCAGGCCATCATCAGAGGAGTCCTAAGGCCAACCAGGATGAGCTGTCAGATGCAAGCAGCTGGGACATGAAAAGTGAGGGCCCGGTCTTCTGAAAATGCATATCCTTGGCAGAGATGGAAAACCTACAGGGCTCAGGGGTCTGGGAGGCAGCAGCTTTGGCAGTTTCTCTGCCTGCTGTGAGGACCTTGGGAGAAATAACAAGGGGAAAACAATCGTGATGAATGTGCATCTCCAGGAAGCGGGTTCCTGGGAGGCCAAGCCAAGTATGCGCTAGCTCATGGACAGCAGTGAACTGGACCACAGCTAATAAAAACCACGGACACCCAGGTCTATACCCCAACCAAGTAGGTAGGATGTCTAAGTATGCTCCTGAAGCTTAAGAGGTTCATAACTTCTAAGAAACCCCACATAGTAAGCACTACAATAAAACACGATGTCAAGGCTAGGCATGGTGGCTTACACCTATAATCTCAGCACTTTAGGAGGCTGAGGCAGGAGGATTACTTAAAGTCAGGAAAGGGAGACCATCCTGGGCAACATAGCAAGACCCCATCTCTAAAACAAACCCAACAACAAGTTAGCTAGTTGTGTTGGTGCACACCCGTGGTCCCAGCTACTCAGGAGGCTGAGGCAGGAGAATTGCCTGAGCTCAGAAGTTTGAGGCTGTAATGAACTCCCATTCACTACTGACTCCAGCCTGGGCAATACAGTAAGATCCCGCCTTTAGAAAAAGTGAAATTAAAAAAAAAAAAAAGTCATTAAAAAAAACAAAATGTAACTGGTATCTGTGATTGTGCAGTAAAGCATCTTGATTGTGGTGGTGATGGCTACGCAAGGCTTCTTAGGTGACAGCTGTACAGTTCTCTACACACACAAATGTATGTGTAACTGATGAAATCTTAATAAGGACACCGATTGTAGCAATGTCAATCAATTAAAACAACGCAATTAGTGAAGTAGTAATTTAGCTAGAAATCCCCAGGATATATATAGTACACACAATCCGTTGTTTGATTATATTCTACATTGGTCCCTGCCTTTTTTTTTTTTTTTGAGACAGAGTCTCAAGCTGTCACCCTCCATAGAGTGCAGTGGCACCACAGCTCACAGCAACCTCAAACTCTTGGACTTAAGCGATTCTCTTGCCTCAGCCTCCCAAGTAGCTGGGACTACAAGTGCCCGCCACAATGCTCGGCTATTTCTTGGTCGCAGTTGTCATTGTTGCTTAACAGGTCCAGACCGGGTTTGAACCCACCACCCTAGGTGTACGTGGCCGTCAGCAAACCGACTGAGCTATGGTCACCCGGTCCCTGCCTTAAAAAGGGAAGTGACTGCCTGCACCTGTTAACCCACAAGGGCAGAAACAAAGTACAGTGCAGGTCATCTGCACCTCAGGGGAAGGTAGAGTAGAACCACCTGCCACAGAGCAGGCCTTACAGGGGGAGAACTAGGAGCAGAGAAAATCCGTGGTGTCAAAGGGGACGTACACAGTACACGGAAATGCCCACGAATTTGGATGGAGTGGGGAGGTGAGGTGTCTTGCTGGACCCCACAACCTACCAGTCGGCCTTCTTCAGGCAGTCCACAGCCGCCCCTCGGCCTAGCAGGTAGAGCACGCAGTCCCGATGGCCCATGGAGGCAGCCTCGTGCAGAGGCCGCTTGTAGTCTCGGTTGGTGGCCTCAATATCCATGCCCCAAGCCTCAGTCAGATAGGCCAGGATGTCGCGGCGCCCGTGGCGGGCGGCGCAGTGCAGGAGGGTGTCCCCGACCATCTCCGGGCAGCCCCCGGCCGCCCGCAGCTCGTCCTGCAGGGCGCACAGCCGGCCCTCCTGCACCAGCCTGCAGAGACGCCGCGGGTCCCCTGGCGGAGCCATCCCCGCGGCGGGCTGGCAGTGCCGCTCGCAGGTAGAGGGGACGCGGAGCTCAGGCTGGGAGAAGCCACGGGTAGGTTCGGCTTCCGCTTCCTGCGCGTGGCCCTCAGGGGACTGGGCAGTCGGGGACAAGGGCGCTGCAGAGGCGCGCTGTGGGGTGGCCAGGCAGTCTAGGCTGACAGCTCCGAGTGAGAGGGCGTGTCTAATTTCGGGGCCGATCCCCGTACCGGTGTGGTCCGGGGCTAAAAACAACAGGGTGGGACGGCTGCTCGACCGCGCACAGCTCGCGTCCGTCCCGCGTCCCACCGGGGAAGGGACACCCGGTCCGTGACCGCCTATGTCCGCTCCCCTCCCCTGGCCCGAGGCCGCCCCAGGTACACCTTCCTCACGCAGTCCCCTTTTCACAGGGTCGGCCGCCGGCCCTCCCCGCCCCCTGGCCTCTGCAGCCCCGCGGGCACCGGGGGAGCGCAGAGGAACTCTGGGAAAGTTTTCCCTCTCCCTCTCTGCCCAGCGGAAGCGCGGGTGGGGCGTGGCTCGGTGGAAGTGGCCGCGCCCCCTTCGACAGCGCGCTCCGATTGGTCTCAGGGGCAGTCTGTTAGCACGCCCCTCCGGTTATGCGTCCCGATTGGCTGTGGCACCCGTCCGTCCATCCGTTCCCGCTGCCGGAGCTTCCCGGGCTTACGGTGGGGCGGAGCTCGCGGAGGAAGTCGGCGGCCGTGTCGGGCTCGCGGTCCGGGCGAGGCGGAGTTAGCTGCCGGGGGACGCTGGGCTGGGCGGCCGGCGCGGCGCTGGCTCGGCGACCGTGGAGGCGGCGGCGGCGGTGGCGGGGCCCCGGGTGCGGAGCGCAATAGTGCGTGAGGCCGCAGACGTGGCCGGGAGCGCGGGCGGGCGCCGCCGCATGGGGAACTCCGCCTTCCGGGGTCCTGCCCTGGGGTCCCGGCGCGGGGGTGGGCCCGGCCGGCCTCGGGCAGGTGGGGGTGCGGGCAGGCCGGTTCCCGCCGAGTTCGAGCCGGGCGCGGCCCGCGCTGCTCCCCAAGACCCAGGACGGGTCGCTCGTCTGTTCTCGGGGACTGCAGGAGGACGCACGGGGGACGTGGCCTTCGCGGCGGCTGAGCCGGGCTTTCCTGCCCACTCTCGTGTTTGACCTTGGGCGAGTCATTTTATGCTGCCCTCTGCTTGCCTTTCATTTGCAGCCGTCCTCCGTCTTACCTGAACATAAGGGGACATAGGAGGTGTGGGAAGGCCTGGAACTTTTGGAGGGTCAATGAGATCCCAGCAAGTTGTAAGGGCGGGGGAAGCAGTTAGGGTAGATGTGGGGCTCCTTACCCGACCTTGCTAGGTGCTAGTCACTTAAACTCTTGGTGTTTTCTTATTCTTTACGGGTGAAGTGGGAATCACTATTGTTTGCCAGGCCTAAAAGCAATTACCCTTTACATTTTATATTGTACTCTGGGGTTTACAGAGCACTTTAATCCACGAACCCTGTAAGGCAGCATTCTGCTTTTATAGGTGGAGACATTGAGGCCTAATGAAGTTAGTGATTTTCCCGTGGAAGTAAAGGTAATAAAGTCTTCTGCAGGGAAGGATGGTAGCATCTATTGACTGTCTGCTAGTGCCTGACACTGTGCAGAAGCTGAGATAGAATAAAAAAGGACCTGTGGTATGAGCCCATGAAAATGAGCCCACTTTACTAGTGAGCAGATTCAGTTTGATTAAGGTAACTTGTAAGGATTGTCATTGGAAACAGAACTAGGTCCACATATCAGTTTTGCTAGCATTGTTTGCCATTGTCTCTTGTCATTCAAAAAAAGACAGCATAAAAGTGCTTTGAAATGGATAAAAGTTCAGAGCATGGGGAGCAGTGTTGGAGTATAAACTGGAAGTTGGGGCGTCTGGTAGCTTCATAACTCTTTGCTCTTCTCTCCACTCTCTCCCAACCTGGTTCTAAATGACAGCTTCTTTTGCGTTACATCTGTAGTTTCCCGCTTTATTTAAACATAATTGGGACGTGTGGATTACAATAGGATGGAATTTTTGAACCCAGGATAATTGGTTGCTTAATTGATGTTCTTTTTTTTTTTTTTTATTTTGAGACAGAGTCTCACTTTGTTGCCCTCAGTAGAGTGCTGTGGTGTCATAGCTCACAGCAGCCTCAGACTCTTGAACTCAAGTGATTGCTTCAACCTCCCAGGTAGCTGGGACTACAGGCTCCTACCACCATGCCCGGCTATTGTTAGAGATGGGGTTCTTGCTCTTGCTCAGGCTGGTCTCGAACTTGTGAGCTCAGGCAGTCCACCAGCGTGCTGGGATTACAGGTGTGAGCCACTGCGCCAGGCCTTAATTGATGTTCTAAATCCAATTCTACTTCTTTTGTCTTCCTTAAGTACTTATTTTGGATAACTAGGTAATGTATATGGATCTGTTCCTTGGCCCTGTGGTTTTTCTGGAGGAAAAGCACAGTGTAGAGGAGTGGTAGCTACACAGTAAGCTGACAGGTAGAGCTGTTTCTGGGGTCTCGTGTTTTCCTGGTCTGGTTGTCTGTTTGTTTTGTGCAGAGTTTCCTTGGAGTTTGTGATGTGGCCTTTTATGAGCTTCTCAAGTAGTTGTCACTGACATTGTGATTTGCTACCTGGCTGTGTTTCTGTTTTCTCATTATTTTATGGTTATGGGGGGGTTCAGTCATACTCACCTATACATTGATCATTTGGCGTGTTTGTGAATTGTGAGTGTGTTTGGACAGGAAACTACTGGTGTGAGAATTCTAATTTTAGATCCGTTGACATCTTTTGTTTATCACATCCCTCTATCCTTCCTAGGCTGATTTTATTTGGAAACTGAATTTGGATTCTGTCTTTGCTCTTCTGGCTATGAAATTATCTCCTCCCAGAAATTTATCACCTAATCATTTCAAATCTCATCTCTTCAGCTGAGACCCCAGTACCTTTTGAAGAACAGTCTGGTATTTCAGAATACCTCCTGGAGCTTAACTTGATGTTTCACAGGTAACTGAAAATCAAAACAAGAAATTAATTTCCAGGTTCGGTGCCATAGCTCAGTGGTTAGGGCGCTGGCCACATACATTGGGCTGGCAGGTTCAAACCCAGTCTTCTGAACAACAACGACAACTACAACAAAAAAATGGCTGGGCGTTGTGGCATGTGTTAGTTGTCCCACCTACTTGGGAGACTGAGGCAAGAGAATCACTTAATCCCAAGAGTTTAAGGTTGCTGTGAGCTATGACATCACGGCACTCTACCGAGGGCAACATAGTGAGACTCTGTCTCAAAATAACAAACAAAAAATTAATTTCCAAACTGAAACTTTAGGCCACACCCTCACTCCAGAAAAAACTGATTAAAACAAAACCACTTTCTTCTTTACTCCTTACCATGGGTAATGACGTCAGCATCTCTCTGAAGGTTCTGCTAGAAATGTCAGTTTTCCTTGCTATTCTTTCTCTTCTTTCTCTTTCACTCCTTTCAGAAACCCTTTTTGGGACTCAGCGCCTGTAGCTCAGTGGTTATGGTGTCAGCCACATACACCAGGCCTGCTAAACAATGACAACTACAATTAAAAAAAAAAAAAAAGCCGGCCATTGTGGTAGGTGCCTGTAGTCTCTTGCCTTGGGAGGCTGAGTCAGGAGAATTGCTCAAACCCAAGAGTTTGAGGTTGCTGTGAGCTGTGATGCAACGGCACTCTACTGAGGGCGACATAATGAGACTCTGTCTAAGAAAAAAGAAAAACCCTCCTTGGTGTCCACCTGCCCTCTCTCCCTAATCTCTGCTGCTCTCAGGTCTTGGCCAGCTCTCTCCTAGGTTTGTTTTCCTGACAATCTCCGTGTCTGTTTATCCTCCAGCATACCTTCAGAGTCACTGTTTTAGTGCAAATTTGATTACATAATGACGCTGCTTAAAAACTGGGTAATTCTCAGAACTGTCTGCACAATAAAGTCCAGTTTTTTTTCTTTTCTTGACTGGGATTCAAAAATGCCCAATTTTGTTTAAGGATCTTTGTAGTCTGTGGTTCCAGGTTCCTTCTCCAGCCTCGCCTCCTGTCATTTCCCCATCAGTGAACCTGTTCTAAGGAAACCCAACTTGCTGCGTTGTTAGGCCTCTGTGTTTTTATTGTTTCTTCTGCCTTACAGTATCCCATTAATCTTTCAAGGTTCATAAAAAGGCTCTTTCAAGTTTCCTAAGTCTGTCTACTTGTCTTTACTGCCATGGCACTTGGTGCATACGTTTATGCAGTATTCATATTGCCTTATGTTTAGTAATTTGTTTTTGTTTCGGTAGCTGCCTTTCGGGTGGGCTGATTGATTTTTGTACTGTCAGTGTCTAAAATAGCATTTAGCACCAAGAATACCACAAGAGAAAGCCCTCATGGAGTTACAGTGAATCTGGGACACAGTAGAAACTTAAAAGTGACTGTGGAATGAATTGTCTGTATAAAAAGTCTTTTAAATATACAAAATGTATTCTAGACAGTAAATAGTATTGTTTTTCTTTTTTCTTTTTTTCCTGTGAGAAACAGTGTGAGAAGCCCCACCCGTCCTTGCTTGCTGTCATAAATGAGTGCCGTCTCCAGGGGAATAGATGGTATTTCAGGGTGTCTGAGGACCCGGGGAGAATGGCACAGCTGGCTTGGGCCTTTTGGGTTCTCAGAGAAGCAGGATGTGGAGACTGGGAGGGGTCTGGCTCTTGGTGGAGTACATACCCAGAAGAAGCTAGAGTTGAAGTATGCTTTCTTTCTGTGTTTGCTTCTTAGAGCTAATGGGGGCAAAAAAAAAATCTTTTTTTGAGACAGTGTCAACTTGGTCACCCTCAGAATGCTGTGGCGTCATAGCTCACAGCAGCCTCAAACTCTTGGGCTCAAGCAATTCTCTTGCCTTAGCCTCCTGAGGAGCTGGGTTCTATAGGCGCCTGCCACAACGCCCGGCTATTTTTAGAGACAGGGTCTGGCTCAGGCTCATCTTGAACTCCTGAGCTCAAGCAGTCTACCCACTTTGGCCACCCAGAGTGCTAGGATTGCAGGCGTGAGCCGCTGTGCCTGGCCAGGGGCAAAATATTTTGTAATTTTTCCATTTTTAGTCTACATAACTTAGTGATATTTTTCTGATGTTTTCTGTTGTTATTATTATTAAATTTCTTCTGTTCTGATATTTCACACTGATTAAGAAAAAGGGACAAAGGGCAGCGCCTATGGCTCAGTGGTTAGGGCACGGGCCCCATATACTGAGGGTGGTGGGTTCAAACCTGGCCCCAGCCAAACTGCAACAAAAAAATAGCCGGATGTTGTGGCAGGTGCCTGTTGTCCCAGCTACTTGGGAGGCTGAGGCAAGAGAATCGCCTAAGCCCAGGAGGTGGAGGTTGCTGTGAGTTGTGTGATGCCATGGCACTCTACTGAGGGTGATAGAGTGAGACGCTGTCTCTACAAAAACAAAAGAAAAAGAGATGAAGAAATTAAACTTGAGGTTTTTTAGAAGCTGTTTTAAATCCTTCCAGCCATAGAGAAAAGGATGTTATAGTAGGAAGTTCACTGGACTTGAGGAATCAGAAGACCTAAGTTCTGGTGTCAGCCCTGTCACATGTGAGCTGTGTTGTGACTTCAGGGGAAATCTTCTCTGAGGACCAGTTTGATGGTGGCAGGATTGCTGTGAAGATCACGTGAGAATGTAAGAAAGAACTGCAGAAGCTGTGGGACACTTAGGAGCTGTCAGCATAGAGCTTCAAAGCAAGGGAGACGGCCTGCCCTTCAGGATGGCTGCTGCAGGTGCCTGCTTAGCAGTTAGTGAGGAAGCAGGATTGCTGGGCGTAAGCCCTTGTCTCCCTTCACAGTACAAGTGATTCATAGGGTTTTTAGTCCAGGGCAGAAGATGTATTACTCGTACAAGTCATTGTTGTACACATTAATGTCACATTAACAACAAAATAAGATAAAATGGCCGGCCGCAGTGGCTCACGCCTGTAATTCTAGGACTTGGGAGGTCAAGGCGGATGGATCGCCTGAGCTCACAGGTTTGAGACCAGCCTGAGCCAGAATGAGACCTCGTCTCGAAAAATAGCCGGGCGTTGTGGTGGGCAGCTGTAGTCCCAGCTCCTTGGGAGGATGAGACAAGAAGATCACTTGAGCCCAAGAGTTTGAGGTTGCTGGGAGCTGTGATGCCATAGCACTCTACCAAGGGTGACAAAGTGAGACTCATCTCCAAAATAAATAAATAAATCAATAAAAGTATATTGAATAGTTTGTATGAGACACACATTAAATACATACTCCAAGGATTTGTTGCAAGTATCTCTCTGTACAGAGTGGTTTGACTACTGGGAGGAGCTTCCTGGCTTGAGAGCATCCTTTCTGCAGCACTGGGGACACCGTTAACTGGAGGGTGGGCTGTCGGGGTCATAGGCTGCGGTCAGGCCGGTGGAGCAGCTGAAGCTTTGTAATGTGGGTACCACTGCCGTGCACTCTGTCCCCTCCACAGGAGACACCAGAGGCCAAGAGTCCACTGCTAATCTTGCAGAGCCCACCCCCAGAGAAGGCAGAGGCCTGTGGGGAAACTGACGAGGGCACCTGGGGAGGTTGGGTGGCTGTAAGTTATCCACCAGCAGAGCTGCGTGCTGTGGGCCTTCATCCCAGAGGTGCGTGTTGTGAGCATGCTCTGGTCAGGGACTTGGGATTGGAGAGGCAACTTGAGTTGTTTTTTTTTTTTTTTGAGACAGCCTCAAGCTGTCACCTTGGATAGAGTGCCGTGGCATCACAGCTCACAGTAACCTCCAATTCCTGGGCTCAAGTGAGTCTCCTGCCTCTTCCTCCCAAGTAGCTGGGACTACAGGTGCCCGCCACAACGCCCGGGCATTTTGAGGTTGCAGCCACCATTGTTGTTTGGTGGGCCCGGGCTGGATTTGAACCTGCCAGCTCAGGTGTACGTGGCTGGTGCATTAGCCCGTTGAGCCACAGGCGCCGAGCCTGAGTTTTTTTTTTTTTTTAAAGCAGATATTTAGTGATGTTCCAGGTTTTTTAGACTGTCTTCATGTTGTCTATTTAGGTCTGTACCTATGAGTTCTAGAGAATTTTTTTGATACGAATTCTGATGAGGGGGTGGTGCCTGTGGCTCAAAGGAGTAGGGCACTGGCCCCATATCCTGGAGGTGGTGGTTGCAAACCTGGTGCTGGCCAAAAAAAATGAATTCTGATGATCAAAGGAGCATAATGGAAATTGTTTGGGTCAATTTCAAGTGCCCTTGGAAGGGTTTGGGTTGGCTGTGCTGCAGTAACAAATGCAGGGTGTCCTCGCAGTCACCACACAGGGAAAATGGGAAATGGTGGCTAACTATACTGTTATTTACAAAATTTTACAAAATTTTCTATGTTTTGGCCATCTTTTTGTAAAATTTTGTAATGAATTATTTTGTAAATAGAGGCACATTTAGCTGCAATTTCACATTTTCTCTGTGTATGACGACTTCTGACAACTTCAGGGACAACTTTTGGGATACCCTGTAGATTCAAACATGTAGTGACCTCAAAATAGAAGTTTACTTCTCAATCCTGTGACAGTCTGTGAATGTGCTGGGTGGTGGTGGTGGTGGTGGTTGGTTGGGGGGTGTGTGTGTGTAGGCTGGGGCTGTCTTTAAAACAGTAATTGGAGGACCGAGGCCGCTCCAGGGTCTTCCATTTTGAACATGTGGCTTCTACAATGTCCTGAGAATCAGCTCCTACTTACTAGAAGATGAGACGGGCAGAGGAAGGGCCTGCAAGAGGCAGGCATCGCCTTGACTCACAGCCTGCGGGCAGTGCTTGGTCTCGGGGTGTGTGCAGGTGCGCACAGGATGGGGCGGTGGGGGCTGGCTATGTGCTCTGGGAGAAGCACACAGGTTCACTTTCTCTGACTTGTTTTGAAAGTTGTTTTTCAGTAAAGAAGATTAAAAAAGTGAAGCCAGGGCAATGAAAGCCTAATGGGAGGATCACAGCCACATACTTCTCCAAGCGACTGAACCCCTGTCATTTGTGAAGTGTTGTGCTGAGTGCTCTGGGGAATGAGTTTGGGAGACACGCTCCCATCTTACAGTGCCCAATAGTGGAGTTTTAATGAGGGCCGAAGTCGAGGGGCTGGTCTGATCTCCACCAGGGGACCTGGCGAGGGAGTGGAGTGGGCCAGAGTGAGCTAGGATGGGAGAGGCTGATGTCAGGGTAAGGGGACTTGGGGATTAGGGAAGGGCCACACTCCAGGCATTGCCCACCTTGGAGTCAGCGAGGCCCGGGAACCTGAGGTGCCCGTCTGCTGATCAGGGGGCTGAGAGCTGAGGCTTAGCAGAGAGACGTGGGTTTGAGTATCTATTCTGATAAAGTTAAATTTGAACTGCTTTTTTTTTAAAAAGGTATATTAATAAGTGAGATTAGAATTTCAGTGTAGTGGTTTTTTTTTTGGACCTTTTAGCAGGAACATTAATGCTATTAAAATAAAACTGATGTCACTTTTAGGAGACACTCAGATTGATATGATAGTCACATAATTCTGGCATTTCCATTGCTTGGTATTGATGCAGGCATAGAGATAGGTGTTGTCGCCCTCAGCCTGGGTGTCATGAATACTTATATTGTCTCATTCTGTGAATTTGGGTGGCAGATTATTAACAGTCCTCATTTTTATAGGTCAGGGATTGATCGGGGCTTTGGTGCTGAGTACACCTGCTAGGTGTAGGCGGCCCAGTGCACCCCACAGTCCTGTGGGCTTTAAGGGGACATTAAGTGACTCGGGTAACTCTGTAGACACAGGACTCCTGGCTCCCAGTTCAGTGCTTCACTGCCCTTATCTGTTAGAGACCTAAAATTCAGTTTTCCCAACTCTAGGTCAAGTTAGAAAAGTTAATTTTGATGTGTAAATCTAATAAAAGCTTCAGCTCTGCCTCCCAGCCACGTTGTGTCTCAGGTAGTCCTGTCCAGGTGTGTGACATAGACAGCTTACGTTAGCGTGTAGAAGCCAGCTCTTCCAGTTGAAGCCCCTCTCTGCCAATGTTAGCCTTAGCTCCTTCCAGAACACACTAGAATTTACCAGAACTCTCTGGAGGCAGAACATTATGCTCCCACACTCCCAATAGCTTTTCCTTTTCATTCCTGTGCCTTTGTTAGATTTCTGCAAACGTTTAATCTTTTCAAAAAGCATTTTAGATTGAGGTGTATATTGTGAAATAAATAATATTTGGTGCATGTTAGCCTACTTTTTTCAAAACAGTTTCTTTGGGGGATGAACTTTTTTCTTTTGTAGAGACAGAGTCTTGCTCTATATCCTAGGTTGGAGTGCAGTGGCCAGTCATAATTCTGTAACCTTCAAATGCGAGGCTCAAGGGATCCTCCTGCCTCAGCCTCCTGAGTAGCTGGGATTGTGGGTGCACATGACTGCGCCTGGTTACTTTTTCTATTTTTAGTAGAGATGGGGGTCTCTTGCTCAGGCTGGTCTTGAACTGAGCTCAAGTGATCTACCCATCTCAGCCTCCCAGAGTGCTGGGATTATAGGCGGGAGCCACCTTTTGATGTTCTCGTCTGTCTGGTGCGGCCCCTTTGGGAATGTCCCCCTTTGGGTCTGCCCTTCCGAGTTCCATGTGGGAGCAGACCTGCAGCCATCCTGGTGCTCCAGGGCACAGGCTCCTGCCCCTCACAGCCTGACACTTCCACCTGCTGTCCTTGTTAGCCTGCCTTACTCATTCAGCATTCCCTGGATCTGCTCTGTCTTAGGGTACTTGGGCTTCTGTAACAAAGTACCCCAACTAGGTCGCTTACAGATAACAGACATCCTGTCTCACAGTTCTGGGGGCTGGAAGTCCAGTGCCAAGGTGCTGGCAGAGTCACATTTGCTGGGAGCCCACCTCCTGGATCGTAAATGCTGCCTTTTCTATGTCCTGGTATGGCAGGAGGGATGACTTCCTAAGGGGTCTCTTTTCTAAGGGCACTGATTCCACGCATGGGGCTCTACCCTTTTGACCTAATCACCTCCCCAAATCTCCACCTCCTAATACTGATTCACTTTGTGGGGGGTGAAGATTTCACCATATGAATTTTGGGGGACACAAGTGTTCATTCCACACCACGTACTATGTGACAGGCCCGGTGCTGTGTGCGGAGGGTATAGCTGTGATCGTGGTGGTCCCGTTCCTTATTCTGGAGCACACTTACCATCCATCTGACTCCTAGGCGTGTGATTAAGACCTCAAGTTGGCGGTCATTATCAGTGCTTTGGTTTTCACACGAGGGCACCGCTGCCTATAGTCTGGGGGGGGACGCTGGGGTAAAGCCTTTCTTATGTACTTTGCAGAAAAAGCTCCTAGGTTCATCCTGCACATGTCAATAACTCTTCCACACCAACCTGACAGCTGCTTCTGTATAACGATTTCCAAATTTAGGAGCAGATCTTAGATTTGGGTGGGCATCAGACAACCCTCAGCTGAGCCTGGTTTTCCTCGTGACGTGTGTCTCCATGTGCTTTCAGATGCCTTCTGTGACCTGATGCACCGGTCAGTCAGGCAGCCTGCAGCCGGCCCGAGACCCCGGATTGCATAACTCGAGGGCTCCATGCTGATCTTGCTCCTTGGTGATTTTATTCACAGAAGTCTCCTTCTCCAGGCCAGTTTGGCGATAGACGTCCACCTCCTGTTTAAGTGAGACATTCTTCATTGGTAACTTTTCTCTAACATCTCCAATTCTAATTATGGAGTTTGTACTTGCCAGCTCTGAAGTGACTGGGGATATGTGAAGAGGAGCAAAGCAGCTGTCAGTCCGCTGTCGTGCTCCTGTGTCAGCCGAGTGTGCGCGCACACCTACCTGAGGATTTGCCTGCGTTCTGCACGACCTCTTGTAGCTTTACCTTAGCTCTTTTGCTAGTATGACCGGAGGTCCCCATTCATGCAAAATAGTAATTGAGTTATATTTGTAATATGAAAGGTTTTAAACAGAAAAATAAAATTTCTTGTCTTATTTTCAATTTTTAAAATTTTAATTTAATTTTAGAGACAGAGTCTTGCTGTGATATACAAGGTGGGGGTGCAGTGGTGTGATTGTAGCTCACTGAGTTCTCTGCAGCCTAATTCTCCAGAACTCAAGCCATTCTCCTGCCTCAGCCTCCCAAGTAGCTAGGACTGAACAGGCAGCCACCACTGTGCGCAGTGAATTTTTTTCTAAGTTTTTTTAGCGACAGGGTCTGGCTATGTTGCCCAGGCTGATTTTGAACTCCTGGTCCCACATGTTCCTCATGTCTCAGTCTCCCAGTGTGCTGGGATTATAGGTGTGAGCCATTTTGCCTGACCTAATGTCTTCAAAAAAATTTTTTTTTTTTTTTTTTTTTTGCAGTTTTTGGCCAGGGCTGGGTTTGAACCCACCACCTCCAGTATATGGGGCTGGTGCCCTACTCCTTTGAGCCACAGGTGCCACCAAAATTTTTTTTTCTTGTGACAGAGCCTCACTCCGTCACCCTGCCTAGAGTGCTGTGACATCATCACAGCTCACAGCAACCTCAAACTCTTGGGCTCAAGCCATCTTCCCGCCTTAGCCTCCCAAGTAGCTGGGGCTACAGGTGCCCACCACTATGCCTAGCTAGTTTTCTATTCTTACTGAGACAGGGTCTCACTTTTACTCAGGCTGATCTTGAACTCCTGAGCTCAAGCAATTCTCACACCTCAGCTTCCCAGAGTACTAGGATTACCAGTTGAGCCACAGCGCCTGACCTTATGTCTTATTTTTCAAAAGAGAAGAATCAGACTTTAAGCTTATGTTTTCTTTCAATGTAGAAAAATTTCAAATTTTTTTTTTTTTTTTTTTGAGACAGAGCCTCAAGCTGTCGCCCTGGGTAGAGTGCTGTGGCATCACAGCTCACAGCAACCTCCAATTCCTGGGCTCAAGCGAGTCTCCTTCCTCCGCCTCCCAAGTAGCTGGGAGTACAGGCGCCCGCCACAACACCCGGCCATTTTTTGGTTGCAGCCGTCTTTGTTGTTTGGCGGGCCCGGGCTGGATTCAAACCCGCCAGCTCAGGTGTACGTGGCTGGCGCCTTAGCCTGTTGAGCCACAGGCGTCGGGCCTTCAAATTTATTTTTTAACGTAGAAGGACTTTAAAACCATATTTTGCCTCTGCGTGAATAAGACTTAGTGTTGAGAGAAACTGCCTTCCAGCATTACAGAATCATTACAGTGGGGGAGGGGCTATTGGATTTCCATTCATAGTAAGTAGTGGAGACACGTTCCTTAGTATTTGTTTTTTCTTTTCTTTTTTGAGACAGAGTCTCACTTTGTCACCCTTGGTAGAGTGCTGTGGCATCATAGCTCAAAGCAACCTCAGACTAATGGGCTCAAATGATTCTCTTATCTCAGACTCCCAAGTAGCTGGGACTACAGGTGCCCACCACAACACCTGGCTATTTTTAGAAATGGGATCTCACTCTAGCTCAGGCTGGTCTCTAACTTGTGAGCTTAGGCATTCTATCCGTCTTGGCTTCCCAGAGTGTTAGTTAGGATTACAGGCGTAAGCCACCACACCATGCTGTTATGTTTTTCTTTCTTTCTTTTTTTTGAGACAAAGTCTTACTATGTCCCCTCAGTAGAGTGCTGTAGAATCATAGCTCACAGCAACCTCAAACTCCTGGGCTTAAGCCTCAGACTCTTGAGTAGCTGGGACTACTGGTGCCTGCCACAACACCTGGTTGTTTTTTTTTTTTTTTTGTGGGGGGGGGTTTGCAGTTGTCATCGTTGTTTAGGAGCCCTGGGCAGAACCCGCCAGCTTCGATGTATGTGGCTGGCGCCCTACTCACTGAGCTATGGGCACAGAGCCCCGGCTGTTGGTTTCTTAGAGGTATTTCCAGTAGCTCAGAACTAACTACAGTTGGGCTGCTTTTGTACTTTCTGTCTTGCTGTTAGATGCATCTTTATAATTTGAGAGATATTTCCGTGTTTTATGCAAGGTAGTCAGATGAGCCTTGTTACAGAGAGGAAGCGGATACGTGTTTTTGCATAGGGTTTACAGTTGGACAAACATGTGGGGTATATTTTCTCATGTACTCCTGATGACATCTCTAAGAAAGTGAGGTGACCTGAAGTTGTAGCCTTGCATGTGACCAGCTGAGGGCCAGGCCCTGTCCTTCCGGTAGGCGCTCAGCTGCTGAGCTGTTGACCTCAGAGTGAGTGTTCTCCTGAGTGCTGCTGCCCGGTGTCCCTGTGTCATGCTTCTCTTGCTGGACTCAGGTAGTTGTAAGGTCTCCATCTTAAGAGGGGTTTCTGTTTTTGAATTATTTTTTTTTAAGTCTTTTTTTTTTTTAAGAGACAGAGTCTCATTTTGTTGCCCTTGGTAGAGTGCCGTGGCGTCACAGCTGACAGCAACCTCTAGCTCTGGGGCTTAGGTGATTCTCTTGCCTCAGCCTCCCGAATAGCTGGGACTACAGGCACCTGCCACAATGCCCGGCTATTTTTTTGTTGCAGTTTGACCTGGGCTGGGTTCAAATCCGCCACCCTCAGTGTATGAGGCCGTGCCCTACTCCCTGAGCCACAGGCGCTGCCTTTTTTTTAAGTCTTAAAATATTAATGAAGTTTTTAAAAAATGTTGCATTAAATCTTGAAATATTCGACTGACATTTGGAGGGGTGATCTGTAGAGAGCTGGCGGCTGGGAGCAATAGCGATAGAAAATGTGGACTGCACCAGTTGTGTTCATTTGCGTCTCATGTTAGATACTTCCAAGCTTAACGGAGATGTTAGGTGAGACTCTGGCATTTGATACCATGGTTTACTTGAGTGTTCTTAGGACTGTGAAAGATGGTGCTGGCAAGTACTGATTTTATTTTTTCTTGACCATCTCCTGTAAAGGGTAACTTTTACATTTCTTTTTTTAAAAAGCATATCTCTTTATATTTCAATCTTTGACACCATAAAGAAGTGGTTAGACCTTATATCCACTAACAGATACAGAAGCCTGAAGATTCTGGGTTAAACATGGAAGAGAATTGTCTCACAGAGGAGGCATAAGAAGGCCGGGTACAGCAGCTCACCCCTGTAATCCTAGCACTTTGGGAGGCTGAGGTGGGAGGATGGCTTGAGGCCAGGAATTAGAGACCAACCTGAGCAGTATTGTAAGACCTCATCTCTACAAAAGGTAGAAAAATTAGCTGGGTGTAGTGGTGCATACCACTAGCTACACAGGAGGCTGAAGCAGCAGGGCCACCCGAGCTCAGGAGTTTGAGGTTGCAGTGAGTTATGCTGATGCCATTGTACTGTATATAGTATATAGCCCAGGTAATAGAGACCCTGTCTGCAAAAAATTTAAAAAAGAGGACTAAACATGTTAGTGCTCTTGAAACGATTTTGGTCACAATTGTTGCTACAATATATTGCTAAGGGAGGCTATGAAATGCCTTCTCTGAAGGTCCGAGAAGCCATTTGATCTTCTTTCACTTGTGAGGTGGAGGATTTGCTTGTATCCTTTCAAGGCGGTTCTTTTTTTTTTTTTTTTTGTAGAGACAGAGTCTCACTTTATCGCCCTCGGTAGAGTGCCATGGCGTCACACAGCTCACAGCAAACTCCAACTCTGGGGCTTAGGCGATTCTCTTACTTCAGCCTCCTGAGTAGCTGGGACTACAGGTGCCCGCCACAACCCGTGGCTATTTATTTTGTTGCAGTTTGGCCGGGGGCCGGGCCTGAACCCACCACTTTCTGTATATGGGGCTTGCGCCCTTTCCACTGAGCCACAGGTGCCGCCCTCAAGTCAGTTCTTGATACTGAGACACTGGGGGCTGGGAGCCTAGACAACGTGGTCCTCCTTGCAAAGCATTTATAGCCTGTTTCCATATCACTGCATTTTGCTTCTGAGATTTGGAGAAGCTAGTACGTATAGGGGATGGTGTGCCAACTCTTTTATGTGTTTTTTACTATAATTTAAGATAAAACCTTTAACCATTTGACAAAAAGAAGTTATATGAATTATTAATTTTTTAAGGCTGTAGTTAATTCTTAAATATGCGTGGTTATTGTAGGAAAATAAGTGGTCTGAAAAACCAAGGAAAAGGTGGCAAATCACTGTTTCTCCATTAGTGACAGCTTAGTTTTGAATCAGCATTTCATGATCAAGACTTCTAAAAGATAAAAATAAAAAAAAAGTCATTTTAGGATCTTAAAATGTCATTTTGGGATTCTTTCTTAAATTTTAAGGAAGAAATGTCAGGAAACAGTGAAATGACTAAGAGTTGGTGGATTTATAGGGGAGAGGGAAGGGGCTGGCTGGGTGATCCACAGAATCATCGGTCACGTCGATACAGAAAATTGAGGATAATTTCCTGGCTTGTAGAATTGGTGTTAACTAACTAATGAGTGTCCCTTTCTTCCCATCGGTACCCAACAGTGAAACTGTTTAAGCAGAAGCATCTTACAGCCATCGATTGCCAGCATCTGGCTCCGAGTCATTTGTCTGTGGCCCAGCCTTTTGGTCAAAGATGGATAAGCAGAGACCCGAACCACGGACTCTATCCTAAACCCAGAACGAAGAGAGGGAGCAGGGGTAGGTCTTCCAAAAAGTATCTTGCGTTTGAAAATCTGTGGTGTGTGCGGCCATTGACTATCTCCAGTTTAAGTGTTTGTCAGTGTTGCTGCTGTGATTTCATAGTCCTTGGTGCAGTGCATTGACACTTTTCTCAGTAATCGTGAGTTTTCCATGAAAATTCCATCCAGTCAAGGTGGTTCGTAAGAGCGCGGGGAATAGTGATAGAATGAATCCTGTAAGACGTGGGCCAGCCTCACCGTTGTCCCAGTCCAGAGGCGTGGGGTAACTGGTGTCCTCATCGTCATCTTTTCCAGTTCCTCACTAGGTCTGCATATGATTATTTTTTGAGCTGTTTGTCACCTTGTTGCACCCAGACCACTGCAGTGATCCTTCTCCTGGACTGCAGGTTTCCTCTCTTCCACATCAGTTGGGACTTGTGTTGTTAAGATGCTCTTCCTGGACATGGTTGTTTTCCGTCGTGTCACACCCATTTTCAGGGCCCCGGTGCTGTGAGGGACTCAGGCTCACGCTTGTCACCACGCAGTTCTCGTCAGCACATGAGAGTCCCTCTCCTAGCAGTTTTTTTTTAATTTGCTTTTAATTTCAGCTGGCTTTCACTCTTCTTAGTTTCCACGTTTTTTTTTGTTTTTAATTGTCCTTCCTTGTAGCGATTCTCATGCCGGTTGCCTCCTAAATAGCTGGGATTACAGGTGCGCGCCACAACGCCCGACGGTCTTCTTTCCTGGTAGTAGAGGTGGGTCTTTTACTCTGGCTCACTGAGGCTTATGCTGGTCTCGAACTCTCAGAGCACAGGAAATCCACCTGCCTCGGCCTCACACAGCGCTGGGACTACAGGCGTGAGCCCCCACGCCCGGCCAGCAGTTTGGTTTTCTTGCTCCCCCTTTACGTGCCAAGTGAATTCCTGGTTTGCTTAGTACATGGTGGTATGGGATCATCTGACTCGCCTTCTTGCCCTCTGAGGGGCCTGTGTGTAATTTCAGAGGCCAACTCACATAGTAACTAGTCCTTAGACGTTATATGTGTTTGTCACTTTGGAGAACTACCATAGCCGATAGTAGGAGGCGGTGCCAAACGTGGTTGTGCACTGTCTGGAATTTAATTTGTGTGTGTGTAAGCCAGAGCCTCATGGGTGCTGTAAGTTCTTCCTGACAAGGACTTGGGAGCTGCCTCTGAACAGCTGGGGGGCTGGTTTGAGAATTAGGAAAGGCCAGGATTAGCCCTGGCCACACTGACTTCGAAACTCTAGGTTTCTATTAAATTTCCCCAGAAGTAGTTATAATTGTTTTCTTTTCCCTAATATTAGTTTCAGTTTCATACAGTCTATTAAAGACTAACCCTGGTGTTCGTCCTTTCTCTTATTCTCCAGAGTGAGAATTTTGGCTGTGGTCATTTAGAAAGGAACCATGTATGTTGTTATATATTGATAAGTTGTTAATATCTCACTGGCATTTAAAAATAATTGTTAGCAGTTTGAAAATGCCGTGGTGATGTGTGAAGGCACCATTGTGGGTTCCTGAGTAGTCTGTGAGGTCAGGGAACACGCCATTTTTCTCTTTATATTTGTCCCATTATCATAGTAAATGCTGGTTGAATAAATGTATAGCAGATATTAGTATTACTCTAATAATTAGAATTTGGAATTCTCCCTTTTTATTTAAAAACACATTGGCTCGGCACCTGTGGCTCAACAGGCTAAGGCGCCAGCCATGTACACCTGAGCTGGCGGGTTCGAATCCAGCCCGGGCCTGCCAAACAACAATGACGGCTGCAACCAAAAAATGGCTGGGCGTTGTGGCGGGTGCCTGTAGTCCCAGCTACTTGGGAGGCGGAGGCAGGAGACTCGCTTGAGCCCAGGAATTGGAGGTTGCTGTGAGCTGTGATG